>MU176898.1:40174-130637 GCA_016696395.1 Antechinus stuartii
CCCTGCCAGTACAAGGAGAAAACATCAACATCTGTATCAGGGGAAAATTAGAAAACATCACCCTGCCAGTTAAACATCCAGAATAAGGGGGAATTTGAGAAACAGAAGCTAGATCAGTATCGCTATTAGACACAACACATAGGTGTTGGGCAGAAACTTCATATAGCTTAGAGAAGTTGTTTAAGGGGTACAAAGTCAAGTCACAAAGGTTAGAGGAATGTGGGAGAAGGCAGAGCTCTATCTGCCGGGGCATCATCCCACATTTTCTACCCTTATTAGTCATTACACAGTCAGCTAAGTGAGTTACATTATTATGATCTATACAATTACTTTGTATGTGAGACAGTGCAAAATAAGCATGTAGTACAAAAGGAACAACATGAAATTGACACATAACAGCCCAAACATGCACTTGGTAATACACATGTAGAAATTGGCCTTGGTAATTTATAGTATTTTGGTGCGGTAGGATCGTTGTGGGCAACCATTGTGCATTAACAGTTAAGGCCTGAGATACATCCTGTCCAGCACTGCGCAGTTTGCTGGCCAGAGTCTCAAGATCTCTGGAATTAACTATACCCAAACCAGTTCCTACCCCACCAAGCAAAGTGTCATACCAAATTCTTCTCCTTCTGTTGCATAAGGGCAAGCGAGGAAAAATAACATTATAGTGGAATACTATTTTGTGTTGGGAGATGGAAGCATTGGTACAAGTTTTAGGGACTCTTACAATTGATGGGAGGTGAGTAGGAGGAGGAGGTGTCAACAATAGATATTTTATCCAAGAGGTACAGTTAACTATTTCAGTAGCATTGGAACAAACCAAATATCGACCATCAAGGGAGATATTCACAATTTGCATGGTATTGTTTATATTCCAGGTAGTGCAATTTTTAACTAAATTAGAATATGGCATTGGTGACAGTCCAACTAGCAATATAACAGAAGGTGAGCACAGGACAGGTGTAATCTCCCTGACTGGAGTTGCAGATTAGTGTCCACCATTTCAACTGGACAGTATTTCTGAGGGCTCGCATTCGGGCTCCAGGAGTCCAGGTCAGCACAGTGGTGTAGATCAAAAAGCCTACAAAACACTTAATTTCGAATAAACATTTGGGCTAGTGGAATATGATACCATTTATCATCACCTGGATAAACAACAATAGCAGTATTTGTATTCCCTTGGGCAATTAATTCAGCTTGTTTAGGTTTATCAATTGGGCATTTTTTCACCCACACTTTAGTTCCTGGCATTATTTTTTTTTTCAGCAAATATCATTGGAACTGCCAGGTTCTTGTTCTCTTTTGTCTGTAACATCAGGGGATTGATTCATTTGAGTCCAATGACCTTTCAAATAAAGTAATATTACTAATTGACATATTCTTTCTTCTGCTGTACAAGAGTAGGTTTCACTAATAAACATACTTTAATTTCTTTAATTTTTTTCCTTCAATAATCCATTCATTCTTTCTATAAGTCCTTCTGCTTGAGGATAATAAAGAATATTCATTCATTCAATAAATGTAATTATAATAATTACAATATGATTCAATTTCTTTTCCTTTAAAATGAGTGCCATTATCAATCTGTATTTGCATGGGGGTGTCATAATATAATGAAAAAATGTCTAAAGTTTTACAAGTGTTCTTTTGTGTAGCTTTCTTATATGGACAAGCAATAAGTATCCCAGAATAGGTATCCACACACGTACAGGCATATTGGCACCCTTGATTCATAGGCAATGGGCCTGTATAGTCTATTTGCCAGATCTGGGCAGGTAGTGTACCCCGAGCCAGTTCCCCAGTCACCCTTCTGGGTAAAGGGCGTTGACTAAAGAGCTGACACTGGGAACAGTCTTGGGACATTTGCTTAAATAAGTCAAGAGGAAGATTGATTCCCCTATCTAATGCCCACCTGTAAGAAAGCAAGTGCGCCAAGATGTCCTGCAGTGGTATGGATCCACTTTCCTAACATTAGATCATCATCTTTAGTGGGAATCATTTGCAGTGCCTTTCCCTGTATTTTGATAATTCATCTGCTTGCGCATTATACTCACGTTCCATGGAATCCGTCTTTACATGAGCATCTACATGAAACACAGACACATTAGTATCCTGACACCAGTCCCATATTTGTACCCCCAATTTCTTACCCCAGACTTCCTTATGCCTTATTTTCCAATCATGTTCTCTCCACATGGGCATCCAAACCACTAGTCCATTGGCCACTGCCCATGAGTCAGTAAACAAATGACATTGATTTCCTGTTTCACTCCGTATTGCTTGATGAGCAGCCATTAGTTCTTTTTGTTCTCTGGTTAGCCTTGATTCCAAGATACTGGGACTGCTCATATATTCTGGGTGTTTCCACACATTCCTGCTGGTTTGGAAGTTCTAAAATTTTCTCCTGCAGAGCAGACACTCCCTGCCTCCCAGTTTTCACTCTATTTTGTAAATACCATTTCCAAGATTCTTGAACATGTCCAATTTTGTAGGAAGCAGGTGTTCCCAAAATCCAGCTCATTATAGGTATGGCTGGCCTTAAGATTCCCTTTTAGATAATTGGCATCATAGTCAATTAAAACTTCCTATTTTTACATAAAAGAATCTGAAAAGTTCTTTTAAAAAATCAATTAAACCTTTTTGAAATAACCCTTTCAAACTATATATCACATTTCTGATCATATTCTTTAGTATTCATAACCATTATGTATCTAAAGAAACAAATATTCAATCAATTAACATCTTGTAAGAACAGTTTGTCTCTTTAAATAAGCGTTTGTTTTCTTTAGCCAAAGGAACCAAGCAGCTGCCGCTTTCCATGTTGCTCTGCTGCTCTCCCCCGGCAAAAACACATCCTGTCTCTCAGCCATCTCTCTGTGACTATCTTTTCTAACCAGTTCCTTCTTTTTCCCACTGATTTCTTATTGAAATCATTTGTTTCTACTAATCAATCCTTCTTAAATCACCTTTATTCTCCTGTCCCATCTCTCTGTCTCTCTCTTTTCCCAATGCCTACTCGCTCAAACGTTCTCCAAAATACTTCTGACTAGATGCTCTATTTAAACTATTAATTGCTTTTGTAAATCAATCTCTCTTTCACCTTGTCTTTAAATCCCCCTTTTTAAACTTTAAACTTCAAGATTCACAATTAATTTTGAACCAAATTTCATAAAGTTCATAATAACCTATATTTCAATTTGAAGTCCAACCAAATAATAATAAAAAAAGAAAAGTTTTTTTCTTTTTCTCTTCAGTTGTAAAGGCCACAATATTCAAAAAATTCTAAAGATTTTACACTCAGAATAAATCTAACATTTGCAAAGCAACAGTAAAATCATTTCCCCCAATTTCAATTTTATTTTAATTTCAAAATTATAGTACCTCTTTAAAATATAGTAAATTCCCCAAACTCTTAATCAAATATTGCAGACAAACAATTACCCAGTTTAGTTTTCTTAAACTTTCTATTCTCTAATTCCATGAATGCAAACTTACTAATAATGATTTTTCTTTCTTCTCCTGGGAAAATTTTTCTTTTTAGAAGTATGCCTAGTTTTCCCACAAGTGCAACAGGTCAGAGAACCCCTGTATTCAGCTATTTACCTCTCTTACTCTATTTTTATTCCTCCCTTCAAATATCTACAATTTCTTATTTTCAATCTTAAACACACATACCAATTTAAAGTTATTTTAAAATTAACCAGTAGTTTGTGAAATTTCCAAAAATCTACCTAGATATTTCATTCAAATGTCTTTTCTTTAGTAACCAGGAAAGAATCTAGCACCAATCCTTGCTTTACCTTGAGAATTCTTTTCTCTGGCTGAGTCTTGATAACAGATTCTTTGTTTACATAAATGATAGCCACTGTTCTTCTATCTTCTCAAAACTTTCCAAACTTTCAATCTATATTTTTATTTTTTCCCCTTCTCTCCCCCGTTCCTACAAAACTACTGCCAAAAGCAGAGGGAGAGAAAGAGAAAAAAGATTTTTTTTCTTGAAAAGTTCAAACTGGTTCTCAAATTACATTCTGAAGCACTTTGAAAGAATTATGAACTTTGAATGAATGCCAACTCCCAACAATTCAGTCTGATATTTTTCTAAGCCTGTATCTGAATTCTTATCTCTTAACGAGCATTCTAACTTTTAACACAGAACAAAGGCAGTGCAAAGCGGACATACACAGACATTCACAAAACTCAATTTTCATCTTTTACATACAGATTTAAGTCTGATATACCCAAATAGTCCTGGCATATACATCCTCATCCCATATATCTCCATCCCATTCGTCAGGATCCCAATCCATTTTTGCAGAGGCAATTACAACATGCACTTTCTTTTTCCCTGCAATTCAGAGATTTTTTTTTTTTTTTCAGCTGGACCTTCTCTTCTTCCTTCTTATCTAGTTCCTGGCAGCCTTCCCTATATGCTGTCAACATAGTCCAGCTTTGTCGGCATGTTCCATTCATCTCCTTCCCTTTCTCTATTAAAATGTTAAATAAACACTCAGCCAACTAGGGCGCCTTGCCACTTTTCACCTGGCTACTCCAGTCCTTATTGGACCCGGTGTTTTGTGCCCAGATCCTTGCTAAGGAAGAAAACAGGCATCTTCCCACCCAGGAACCTGTGAATCTCCCATACTTGTGAACTACAATGAGTACTTAAATACATTAGTGAGCTAGAGGATTTGCTAAGTACCATGCTAAATTAGGCAACTGACTTATTACTTTGTAAGGATTCCAACAGGGGAGTCATTATTTTTCTTAAAGAGAGTTATTTGTGGGAACAAATCTCCTGCCGACTACGCTAATTTATGTTTTGTGATTTTAGGGAAAGGTTTAGATTCATTCCTACAAAATGATGCTCTCGGACTCAATTAAAGTGAAATTAAATTTAATTATACAATGCATGGAATAGATTGCTTGCAATAACAACCAATACAGCAAATAACACATAACCGACAAAGAATGATGAGGATTATGATTAGGATAGAGGAAAGAGATAGAGAGTACATCACCGATTCGAGGAAACACTAGAGTGGCTGGGGGCCCCATTCTGCAGCCTTCAACTCCATCGGGAAAAGTGGGTCCCAGGCAGATGAATATCTCCGTGGGTGAGGCTCCAAAATGGAGAATGCTTTGCCCGCTTTTTATAGGAATCAGGCCAAAGAAGGCTTTGGGCCAAATGAAGACCCCATGTAAGACAGGGACATACCAACTAGGGCTCCAGGTGGTTTTAGTCAAATGTTGTATTGACAAGGGGGCCAGTCCTTATCAACAGCAACAGTTCCAAGGAGTGAGTTCCTGGAATTATGTATTTGGAACTAAAACCCAGGTGGTACGTGCCTGGCTTAGAGGCTAAAAAATGTTCAATTTCTCATGGGAGTAAGAGCTAAAACACCTGTTGTTATGGGTTAGGGAATGGTCAAGTTCCCATGGGAGAATCAGCGAAAACATTTGCTCTTATGGGTTAGGGAATGGTCAAGTTCCCATGGGAGTCATGTCCTACCTCAATTAGGTTCACATGGTTTACATGGGAATTAGGTTCACATGGAGATTGGGTTCAGGTTCAGATGGAGATTAGGTTCACATGGGAAAAGTCACATTCTTACAATGATTTGAAATGAACTTACTAATAAAATGGAGATTCCCTATTCAAATACTCATTCCTGGATATGAATACTTTCTTCAAGGGAAGAATAAAAAGATAAAGGATGTGCTGAGTATTGACAAACATTACAAAAAAAGAAAGTGAATGTATTTTAATTGCTAGGAAATGACTTATTGCTAATCTGGGAATCATTCTTAACTCAACTGTGTGTGTAGTAATACTACTGACTTGTTAAATCAGAGGTCAAAATCAGAACTATTCTAAGAAAAAGAATAAAATTGGAAATAAGAAGAGATAGCTTGCAATAAAAATTATTTATATATAGCATATCAATAGATGGTCTAATATATATGCATATGTACATATATCTATATAAATCCATGTATATATACACACAAATATACATATAACATATATCTATGTAAAAAACAACATATGCAGGGTAGTCATGATTGGGTTGTAACACATTACAAAAAAGGAAGAATGAAGCTATATAAAAATATTATTAAAGAAACATGATTAGGAGAAAAGATAGGCAAGATATTATCCTGGGGACAGTCCAGGGGTCTTTACAGAGGAGAAAAGCCAGAGTCAGGTCTGGTTGGGTTGAGGTATTTAGGAAACTGAGGAATGTGCAGAGGAAAGTAGTAAAGAATAAAGTTGGGAGAGAAACCTCCTACAAGCCTCGGGAGCTAGGGAGGAGAGAAGCAAGTCAAAGGGATCTTCAGATAACAGCTTTACCTAGTAACTAATGAAATCACTGGTTCTTTGGAACCAGTGCTGGTGGTCCAGGCAGGGACCATCAATCAGGTTCTGCCAGGTTGGGGGGTAGGACCATAAATTCTTGATGATTTAGGAGGAGTTAAGAGCCAGGAAGTCTGAACCCCCTCTTATCTTAAGTTTACACATTTACAATTTATAACTTTAGAGTAACTAGGCTTGAGTTATATTAGTCCTGGTCACTCAGCACAGTCTTTTAGAGAATTAAGGTTTGAAAGTCCCCAGTGATCTAAGCTATGTGAAAGAGCAGCTGAAAGCATGTAACTTTAGCCCAAGTTATGTGAAATGGATGGAAAGGTGGATTTCTCAGATTCCTCAGAAACTTACCCCAAGTTTTTTCCCTTCACTAGGAATAACCCTTCCTGTCCCACTGCACTGGGGAATTTAGCCCACTGAAAGAATTCATTCCCTAAAGGAATCCCCAGCATCTGGTCACTACAAACTACAGTCTTTCTCCTTCCTTCCAGGACATTTTCTTAGAATATTATTGGTCTTTTTCCTTCCTCTGAAAACATTCCTTTCTGTTCACCTTCATTCTTTTCCTGGAAAGGCAATCATTACCCACATCTTGGACATCAGTTGAGAGCATCCCTTACATTTGATGTTGATGCTGAAAGTAGCCTGGGCCAGCATGAGACTAAGATTCCATTTTTCACCCCCCAGCACCTCTGTCTCTGTCTTTGTCTCTTACACACACACACACACACACACACACACACACACACACACACACACATCCACACCCATAAACTCATACAAAGAATTTGTGGTGTTGTGCCACAGTTCCCTTTTATTGTCCTGACTCAGTTTCCCTAATGGTCCAACCTCAGTTTCCTTAATTGTCTTGTCTTAGTTTCCCTAAATTGTCCCTCCTCAGTTTCCCTAAATTGTTCTGCCTCAGTTTCACTTAATTGTTTTGCCTCAATCCCCTTAGTTGCAACCCCTACTCAGGTTCATTAGGACTAATATAACTCAAGCCTAGTTACTCTAAAGTTATAAATTGTAAATGTGTAAACTTAAGATAAGAGGGGGTTCAGACTTCCTGGCTCTTAACTCCTCCTAAATCATCAAGAATTTATGGTCCTACCCCCCAACCTGGCAGAACCTGATTGATGGTCCCTGCCTGGAGATTCCCACTTAGCAGAGTTTGGACTCCACCCCCCGCCTTTGTTTAACTACCTGAGCTAAGAGCTATAAATATGTCATTGAGAACTCACATTTGATGTTGGATGCTTTGGGCATCAGTCCTGGGGACAGCATGTCCCCAGCACAATCTCTCCCTCTCAGAAATCCAAAGAAAATATTAAAAACTCTCTGATCTTTTGTCTCAGTTTCTCTGGCATTACATTGGAATCAGCATGAGCTCCCTTTCACAGCTGTTTCCTCTGCTTAGAAGGAACACAAGGTTGGGATCTAGGTTGGAGCACTAGGAATTCTTTCACCTAATGGATAAATAATTGTGGGTTGAGGATTGGAAGGAAAATCATGGGACAAGGATAGTTCAAATCCAAGAGAACACAGAATGAAAGGAGATAGATGGTTCTCTTAGCCTGCCTGAACCATGCTGGGTTTAGGGTGTTTTGATTTGTTTATTTTTTAGTTTATTTTCCTTTGTATCTCCAGTACTTAGCAAAATGACAATAGTAGGTATTTAATAAATGCTTCTTTTAAAAAAAATAACAAATGCTTCTTGACTTGACTTCACTATAAAATCCTAAGAATCATACCTGGGCTCTAGGAAGGATGCAGAATCACATCATGCATTGCAAAACTGGAAGACTTCAAGGTACAGATCTATGGGAAGGAAATTCCTCATGTTACTCAGGAGCAAAACTTTGGTTGTCCCACTCTACTTATGGTTCTAGGATCCTCAAAAGTGAAGCTGAATTGTGTTAACAACAAGGTTGAGCCAATTGTCTGAAAGAACAAATTGTATGTTACCTCTTAAAAAACTGAGAATTATCTCTATAGAGACCTGGGGAAGCTTTGAAAGCAATGATCATGAGTGTGTGTGATAGCTACCATTGAATCTTGAGTGATCTAAAGATGACTGGGTTTTCTGAAACAATGGAGTTAGATGGTCATGAAAAAAAATTTTAAATGCTTTATGCCAAAGAATGAGATTAAAAATAAATTAGAAGAACATAGGATCATTTACTTCTTAGACCTGTGGAGGAGGAAGGAATTTAGACCAAAGAAGAACTAGAGATCATTATTGATCACAAAATAGAAAATTTCAATTATATTAAGTTAAAAAAACTTTTGTACAAATAAAACTAATGCGGACAGGATTAGAAAGGAAGCAATAAACTGGGAAAACATTTTTATAACTAAAGGTTCTGACAAAAGCCTCATCTCCAAAATATATAAAGAATTGACTTTAATTTATAAGAAATCAAGCCATTCTCCAACTGATAAATGGTCAAAGTATATGAACAGACACTTTTCAGATGAAGAAATTGAAACTATTTCTACTCCTATGAAAAGGTGCTCCAAATCGTTGTTGATCAGAGAAATGCAAATTAAGACAACTCTGAAATACCAGATTGGCTAGGATGACAGAAAAAGATAATGCTGAATGTTGGAGAGAATGTGGGAAAACTGGGACACTGATGCATTGTTGGTGGAGTTGTGAACGAATCCAGCCATTCTGGAGAGCTATCTGGAATTATGCCCCAAAAGTTATCAAACTGTGCATACCCTTTGATTCAGCAGTGCTACTACTGGGCTTATATACCAAAGAGATACTGAAGAAGGGAAAGGGACCCACATGAGCAAAAATGTTTGTGGTAGCCCTGTTTGTAGTGGCTAGAAACTGGAAACTGAATGGATGCCCATCAATTGGAGAATGGTTGAGTAAATTGTGGCATATGAATGCTATGGAAGATCATTTTTCTATAAGAAATGACCAGCAGGATGAATACAGAGGCTTGGAGAGACTTACATGAAGTGATGCTGAGTGAAATGAGCAGGACCAGGAGATCATTATATACTTCAACAACGATACTATATGATGATCAATTCCGATGGACGTGGCCCTCTTCAACAATGAGAGGATCCAAATCAATTCCAACACTGGGAAATGAGTGTAGACCACAACATAGCATTTGCACTCTTTCTGTTATTGTTTGCTTGCATTTTTTTTCCCTCGAGTTATTTTTATCTTCTTTCAAAATCCAATCTTTCTTGTGCAACAAGATAACTGTATAAATGTGTGTGTATGTATATGTATTGTATTTAACATATACTTTAAAATATTTAACATGTATGGGTCTACCTGCCACCTACGGGGGTGGGAAGGAGGGGAAAAGTTGAAGCAGAAGTTTTTGCAAGGGTCAGTGTTGAAAAATTACCCATGCGTATGTTTTGTCAATAAAAAGCTAAAATAAAGAAAAAATGTTGTTCAGAAATGAGCACCAATTAAAAAAAATAAACTGCATTGGCATCAACAAAAATGCTTTATGTCTTTTAAAATATTGTTATTACTTTTCAATTTCTCTCTCTCCCAAATTCACTTTGGTTCAGTTCCCCATTTGTTAAGTGACTGTTTTGTACAAGTTTTGTTTTGTACAAAATTCTGGGCTATGGTAGGAGGGAGAAAACATTTAGCTAAAATGTACTTTGGCTTCATGAAGCTTAAAATCCAGTAAGGATACCAGAAGACATCAGGGTAGCTAAGTAGACAATATTAAGTGTGTGAGAGAAGTAAACTAATCTGAGTTATGCACAAGAGTTATAAAACTGTTATAGCTTATGACCCAAAAAAAAACACTACTAGTTCTATATCCCAAAGAGATCAAAAGAAAAGGAAAAGAACCTACATATACAGAAACATTTATAGCAGCTCTTTTTGTGGTGGCAAAGAACTGGAAATAGAGGAGATGTTAATCAAATTGGGGAATGACTGAGCAACTTGTTTTATATGAATGCAATGGGATACTATTATGCTGTAAGAAATGATGGAATTGTTTTAGAAACTCTGGAGGCAGAGTTAAATAAGAACTAGGGGAACAATTTACAAATGACAGGAATATTGTGATGATGCTTAACTGTGAAAGATTTAGCTACTCTTCAATGCAATGATCCAAGACAATCCAAGACTCATGATAAAAAATGCTATTTACCTTCAGAAAAAGAATTGATGAACTTAAATAGAAATTGAACTATAGTTTTTTTTTCCTTTTTTTCTTGCATTTTTTGCATTATATGGGTAATATCACTATGTTTTTGTATGATTTCATATATATCATTGATATCATGTTGTTTGCCTTCTCAGTGGGTGGGGAAGGAGCTGGAAGAGTAGAATTTGAAATAAACAAACAAAAATCCATTTTAAATAAATAATAAATATTTTTAAAAAGTGACAGTATGACCCTTAGGTGTTAGGGAGGAAATGTTGGGGCTTCTGTTCTTGTAATATTTGCTAAATAAATACTTTTGTAGGGCTTATTGATGTAATAAAACTGGGATTTTAATCTCTGTTAACAAGGATTGAGGGGAAGGACACAAAATGGAGTTTGAGCCAACAACATTAGAGAAAGATACCTCAGACCTTCTGAGGGCAATCCCAGAAAGAGATAAAGCCCAGCTTCATTCTGGAAGAGTTCAGTCAGAGCTAACAGATACATGTGTTTTTCCTATTCAGTCAATATCAGTGGCTTCTGATTGCTTCTAGGATAAAATAAAATCTTTTCTCTTTGGCTTATAAAGCCCTATACAACATACTATCTTTCCATCCTTATTAGAAATTACTCCATCTCCTGCATTCCAAGTAAAGGGAAGAATAAGGGCAAAAGAACAGAAGGAGGAGAGCACAGAATATTTTCATGGGGCACACAGGACCATTTAGTTTACTTTGAGCATAAGGCCTTGAGTGACAGGCAAAGTAGTTAGAATTTTATTTGATAGGGATTTGAGGTCATTTGAAATTTTTGAGCAGAGGTATGACATTCATATTGATCTTCTTCAAGCTTTCAGCTTTCCAGCTATAGACTCAGGATTCATTCATCTGAGAGAAAGGAATGGACAGATCATTTAGCATGTGGGGCAACTGTAATATTAGGAAGCTATGCATGCATTTACACTATTCAAATCTTGGGATTGGGTGGATGGTGGGGGAGGGGTTCCTTCCTTTCTTAGCTGGCTCATTTTCACTTGCTGAACTGCTGAAATGCCATCAGGGGACAATGTAAGAACTTTCTAGAACCCTTTGGTAACTGGGTATCTGGGGATTGTTGGCTGTACTATTTTATTTTATTTTTTAATAATAGCTTTTTATTTTTCAAAATATAGGCAAAGATAATTTTCAATATTCTCCCTTGCAAAACCTTGTGTTCCTTATTTTCTCCCTTCCTCCCCACTTCCCCTCTCCCCTAGACAGAAAGTAGTCCAATATAGATTTGACAGGTGCAATTCTTCTAAACATATTTCCACATTTATCACACTGCACAAGAAAAATCAGATCAAAAAGGGAAAAAAAATGAGAGGAAAAAAAGACAAGTAAGCAAACAACAACAAAAAAGGTGAAATCCACATTCAGCCCCCACAGCTCTCTTGCTGGATGCAGATAACTCTCTCCATCATAAATCTATTGGAATTAGCCTGAATCACCTCATTGTTGCAAAGAGCCATGTCCATCAGAGCTGATTGTCACATAATCTTGCTGTTGCTGTGTGCAATGTTCTCCTAGTTCTGCTCACTTCACTTAGCATCAGTTCTTTAAGTCTCTTCAGGCCTTTCTGAAATCATCCTGCCGATTGTTTCTTATAGAGCAATAATATTCCATCATTATTCATGTATTACAACTTATTCAGCCATTATCCAATTGATGGGCATTCATTCAGTTTTCAGTTTCTCGCCACTACAAAAAAGGGATGCCACAAACATTTTTGCACATATGGGTCCCTTTCCAGTTTTTATGATCTTTTTGGGATATAATCCCAGTAGAGACCCAGTAGGATCAAAGCGAATTCACAATTTGACAGCCCTTTGGGCATAGTTCCAGATTGCTCTCCAGAATGGTAGGGTCAGTTTACAATTCCACCAACAATGTATTAGTGTCCCAGTTTTCCCACATCCCTTCCAGCATTTATCATTATCTTTTCCTATCATGTTAGCTAATTGGAGAGGTTTTAAATGGTATCTTAAACTTGTTTTACTTTGCAATTCTCTAATCCATAGTAATTTAGAGTATTTTTTATATGACTAGAAATGGCTTTAATTTCTTTGTCTGAAGATTGTCTGTTCATGTCCTTTGACCATTTATCAATTGAAGACTGGCTTATATTCTTATAAATTTGAGTTAATTCTCTATATATTTAGAAATGAAGCCTTTATCAGAAAGCTTGTATGTAAATTTTTCCTCTAGTTTTCTGCTTCCCTTTTAATCTTGACTACATTGCTTTTATTTGTACAAAACCTTTTAAATTTAATATAATCAAAGTTATCCATTTTGCATTTCATAATATTCTCTGGTTCCTTGGATATAAATTCCTTCCTTTTCCACAAATCTGAGTGATAAACTATCCCTTGTTTTCCTAATTTGCTTATGGTATCATTCTCTATGTTTTAATCATGAACCCATTTTGACTTTATTTTGGTATAGGGTGTTAGGTGTCAGTCAATGCCTTGTTTTTGCCACACTATTTTCAAATTTTCCCAATAATTTTTGTCAAATAGTGAGTCCTTATCCCAGAACAGGATTTTTTGGGTTTATCAAACACTAGATTATTATAGTCGTTGATTGTTGTGACTTGTGAACCTAACCTATTCCACTGATCCACTATTCTATTTCTTAGCCAGTACCAAATGATTTTGATGACCGCTGCTTTATAATATAGTTTTAGCTCTGTTTGCATTTTTTTCACTAATTTACTTGAATGGCAGGCCATGGTTTCATTTTCAATTTTCAAGGCAGAGTGAAACTATTCTTCATCTTTTTTCTCTTCTTTTCTTTGTACCTGTGTCTCCGGTAATATTTTTCCAGAATCAGGGAAAAATATCTTAAACTTATAGACCAATAACTCCCATTTCAGAAAGGGCCAGGATTCTATGCTAAGAGAGGTTTAGTTCCTCTTGCCCCAGTAACAGAGCTTCAAACTAACAGAAATGAAAGAAACTCTTGTTTCATAAGGCTTGAGTTTCATATTTCCTTTGATAGTTGAAGTATAATCTGTATGAATCAATCATAAGGCTTCAGTTTCATATTTCCTTTGATAGTTGAAGTATAATCTGTATGAATCAATCACTCAACAAGCATTTATTTATTTTATTCTAGTAAATTTATTTATTTGTAAATATACATTGCTTTATGAATCATGTTGGGAGAGAAAAATCAGAGCAAAAGGGAAAAATCATGTGAGAGATGGAAAAAAAACAAAATAGAAAAAAGACGTGAATATGGCATGTGTTGATTTACATTCAGTCTCCTTAGTTCTTTTTCTGGATGCAGATGGCATTTTCTGTCCAAACATTATTAGGATTATTTTGGATCACTGAACCACTAAGAAGAACCCAGTCTTTCAGAATTGATCATTGCACAATCTTGCTGTTATTGTGTACAATGTATTCCTGCTTCTGCTTGTTTTGTTCAGCATTAGTTCATGTAAATCTTTCCAGGCTTTTCTAAAATCAGCTTATTCATTATTTTTATGGAATAATACTATTCCTTTATCTTCATATACCGTGATTCATTCAACTATTCCCCAACTGATGGCCATTCACTCATTTTCTAGTTTCTTGACACTACAAAAAGGGCTGCTACAAACATTTTTGCACATGTGGGTTCTTTTCCCTCCTCTGTGATTTTCTTGGGAAACAGACCCAATAATGGCACTGCTGAGCCAAAGGGTATACACAGTTTTATAGTCTTTTGGGCACAGTTCCAAATTGCTCTCCAGAATGGTTGGGTCATTACATGACTCCACTAGCAATACATTAGTGTCCCAGTTTTCTCCTCTAACATTTATCATGATCTTTTCCTTCAACAAGTATTTATTAAACAACACTATGTGCTAGATACAGCAAGATGCTGACAATTTAAAGATGGAAATGAAATAGTCCCTGCCTCCAAGGAGCTTTTAGTCTATGAAGATTATAGCATCTAAGTATATATAATGGGGAATCAAAACAAATAAAAGGTAAGTTAGGGAGGGAAGGCACTGCCAGTTGTAACCGATGAAGGTTCCATGTGGAAGTTTGTGGCAGAGCTGAATCATAAAGGAAGTAGGTGGAATTTGGGAGTAAATTCCAGGAATGGGGGTTCACCATCCGAAAGCATAGAGTTGAGCCAAGTAATTCCATGTGTAAGGAACAGCAAGAAAGTTAGTTTGTTTGGATCATAGAGGGTAGGAAGGAACCATTAGAGTGATAGGAAGGTTGGGACTAGACTGTGAGAAGATTCAAAAGTTAAATAGATGAGTTTGTATTTTATCTTAGAAGCAATAAAGAGCCATTGGAAATTTTTTTTGAGAAAGGAAATGGCATGATCATATTTGTGCTTAAGGAAAGTAACTTTGACACCTGTATGGAGGAAATATTGGCATGAAGGAAAGACTTGAGGCAACACAATTGGTGAGGGAGGTTATTTCATTGCAATAGTCCAGGTGATATGATGAAATACTGAACTAGATAGGGTATGACTGTGTGGTTAGTGAGAAGGGGTGAGATGTGAGAGATATTAAGGAGGCAAAAATAATAACATTTGTCTAGTGATTGTATGTATGAGACAAGGAAGAGTGAGGAGCAAGGTTAATGATGAGTTGAGAACTGGGGGAAAGAAAGGATGGTATTGTCCTTCACAGAAATATAGAGGTTTAGAAGAAGTGTGAATTTGGAGGGAAGATAATGAATTCTGCTTTGGACATGTCGGGCTTGATATGTCTATGTGATATATAATTTAAAGTGTCAGCAGGCATTTGCCCATGCTCGGGAGAAAGACTGGAACTGTGAGTTATATGCATGATCATGATAATTAAAATCCTGAAAGCTGATGAAGTCACCAAATCAGAGGATAGAAAGGGAAGAAAAATGGCTCAGCACAAAGTTTTGGATACATCACAGTCAGGGGTCTTTTATAAATGATAATCAAATAAAGAAGACTAGTAGGAGAAACAAGAGAGAATAGTACCACAAAAACACAGAGAAGAGAGAGAGTATCTGGGAGGAAAGAGTCATCAACAGTGTCAAATGATGCAGAGAAATTAAGAAGAATTATAAATGAGAAAAGAACACCACATTTGATAATTAAAAGATCATTGATGGGTTGAACCAATTGCAAGTAGAAATAAAGTGACTCCCTCCTCCCCTCACCCAAAAGCTACATCAAATAGATCTAGAAAATGTTGCTGTTGTTCAGTCATTTTTCATTCATGTTTGAGTCTTTGTGACCCCATTTGAGGTTTTCTTGTTAAAGACACTAGACTTCTATTTTCTTTCCCAGCTCATTTTACAGATCAGGAAACTAAGACAACTAGTAAGGCAAAGTTAAATGACTTGCCAGGGTCACATAGCAAGTAACAATCTGAGACCAGATTTAAACTTAAGAAGATGAGTCTTTATGACTTCAGCATTTTATCTACTGAGGCACCTAGCTGTTTAATCTAGACCTGGGCATGGCTCTTTTCAACAGTGAGGTGATTCAGGTCAGTTCCAATGGTCTTGTGATGGAGAGAATCATTTGCACTGAGAGGACTGTGGGGACTGAGTGTGGCTCACGACAGTATTTTCACTTTTTTGTTGTTGTTTGCTTATTTTTGTTTTCTTTCTCATTTTTTATCTTTTTGATCTAATTTTTCTTGTGTAGCAAGATAATTGTGGAAATAGATATAGAAGAATTGTACATGTTTAACTTATATTGGATTACTTGCTGAAAGGAGTGGGGGAAAGAAGGAAAAAAACATTTGGAACACAAGGTTTTGCAAAGGTGAATATTGAAAACTCTCTATGAATACATTTTGAAAATAAAAAAAACTTTTTTTTAAAGCTGGTGTTAACATTTTTGCACATAAAAAAACTGATCAGACCAAATTCTCAGTAGGAAATATAAGAAAAAAAATCATAATTAGTCATTTTCCAGGACAGATTGATTGACACAAGGAGACAGAAACATTTGCAGACTTTAGGGATAGAATCTGGTCAGGAGCTCAAATAGGGAACCTTTCAGAGCAGGAAGAGACTGTATATCTAGGCACAAAAGGATCCCATATCCAGCATTAAGAGCCCTAAACTGTGCAGGATGTGGAAACAGCTGCCAGCTGGCAACTTTGCTTAGGGGTAGAAGTCTAGGATGAGGAACAGATGTAACAAAAACCATATCTCTACAATTTGTTATTTGTATGGGTCAAAGTTTCTCTAATATTTGCAGGATGAGGATCTACAATTCTCTCAAGTTCTCCAGGATTCCAAGATGAGATCCTTTTCTGCAGGTGACAGCTTTGTATTCTTGACTCTATATTATTCTGGGGATTACATTCTTCCTTCAAATATCCCACTGATGTTTTAAAATCTGTCTATTTATCTAGTTATTTTTTTTATTTTGGTATTTTTGACTCTATCTTAGAGTTCTCTGGAGATTATATTTTTTCCTCAAAATATCCCACTCACATTTAAAAATCGATCTATCTACCTTTTATCTATTATGTAGAATACATGATTCAGGGACAAGATGACTGCAGGATATCTTGGTTCTGAGATTCTTCAATTTTTCAGCCTTAGCTCTCTGGCTATGAACAATTCCCAGCTCTGCTTTGGCTAGACTCTTACTTCAGCCCACAGTTAAGGAGTGGATAACTAACTTAGCCCTTCATGCCTCATACACATAGTGAAAAATTAATCCCCAGACTGTACACTGCACAATGGGATTCTTCTTAGGAGCTGAAAGGGAGAGTTCCTTCCTCTTATTCGGGGTATTTTGTTCCCAAGCTTAGTGACAGAAAGAGCCCTGAATCTATTGGTGGGTTCCACTGTTCCTTCTTTAGCCCATGACTGACAATAACTGGAGTATGAGATTCCTCCTCACTTTCAATGTCTCTGACCATAGACACCACTGCTAGACCAGAAGGGAGAGACCAGTTTTATCTTGAAGTCTGGCCAAGGAACTTTCCAATGACACTCAGCAGGACCCAGATAGCCTTTCTCTAGCTCTTTCCATTATCATTTAAACCATGCTTCCCACCCAAGTGGAAACTCTTACTCTATAACCTGGATATCATTTCCTTTTCAGAATTCAAAAATCCTCTTTTTTCTAGGTCTCCCACTTCATTTCTCCCCACAGAAAATCATCTTGACTAATGTAGGCAGAGTGCTGCTGGGATATTCTTCGTGCCTTTGCATTCTAGAGACAAGTGATGCTGCCTCCTGCTAATTTCCCATTGGTTAAAAAACACTTTTAAGAGGAAAAAAAGAATACATTTAAATATAGCCAGGAGGTCACCATTTTAGAACTGGAATCTTAAAGTGTACTTTATCCAACCCCCAATTAAAAAACAAAAACAAATATCACTAGCAATGGTCAAAGATCATATCTGCCAGTTCTTTCAGCACCAGAGGTTATATATCAGCTGGGTCAAATAAATTAATCATGAACTAATCAAGGCAAAATACTTTGCTTTCATACTATGGCCTTCCTTATCTCCAACCCTCAATTAAAACAAATAAACAAACAAAACCAAATAACATTAGAATGCTCAAAGATCATATTGCCAGTTCTTTCAGTATCAGAGGTTATACTTCAGCTGGATCAATTGGCATGAATTAATCAAAGCAAAATACTTTGCTTTCATACCATGGCTTTCCTTATTTCTCCCCTCTCCCCCAAAATTTTACAGATGTGCTCCATGGGATCCTACCAAACTGGAAAGGGATCAAAGTCAGTCCTATTGATAAACTGTGTCTGTCCTCCATTGATCAAGCAAAACTTTTCAGCAGAAAGATGTCTAAAAGTCATGGCTTGTTTTGGCCATAGCAACTATTAAACAGATATGGGCATGGTGTTCTGCATTGTGGCAGTATCATATCCTGACGAAATCATAGATCTTTTGAAAAATAAAAATAATCAGGAAGTCTAGGCTTTAGGGGAAATGCTTTCTTGAAATATTATATTATTTCTGTCCTTAAGGATAAGATCTTCTATTCAGCTCTGCTTCCCCTTTGTCAGCTTAGCATTTAGATACTTTTGGTCCTGCTGCCATCACGTAAGAGTGATGTTTGGAGTCAGAGGACCTTAATTCTAATCCTAGCTATTATAAGTGGCTACCTGTGTAACCCAGGCTGAGTTACTACCTCTGTGGACTTGTTTTTTTACTTGTAAAATAAAAGGTCTGGACTAGATGATTTTCTTTTTTCTTTTCTTTTTTTTTTTTTTTAACCCTGGCCCATGCTTTATTTTTTTTTTATTTTTTTAAAAATAACTTTTTATTGACAGAACCCATGCCAGGGTAATTTTTTACAACATTATCCCTTGCACTCATTTCTGTTCCGATTTTTCCACTCCCTCCCTCCACCCCCTCCCCCAGATGGCAAGCAGTCCTTTACATGTTGAATAGGTTACAGTATATCCTAGATACAATATATGTGTGCAGAACCAAGCAGTTTTCTTGTTGCACAGGGAGAATTGGATTCAGAAGAACCCAGTAGGAAAAACAAAAATGCAAGTAGTTTCCATTCATTTCCCAGTGTTCTTTCTTTGGGTGTAGCTGCTTCTGTCCATCCTTGATCAATTGAAACTGAATTAGCTCTCTTTATTGAAGAGATCCACTTCCATCAGAATACATCCTCAAACAGTATCATTGTTGAGGTATATAATGATCTCCTGGTTCTGCTCATTTCACTTAGCATCAATTCATGTAAGTCTCGCCAGTCCTCTCTGTATTCATCCTGCTGGTCGTTCCTTACAGAACAATAATATTCCATAACGTTCATATACCACAATTTACCCAGCCATTCTCCAATTGATGGGCATCCATTCATTTTCCAGCTTCTAGCCACTACAAATAGGGCTGCCACAAACATTTTGGCACATACAGGTCCCTTTCCTTTCTTTAGTATCTCTTTGGGGTATAAGCCCAATAGAAACACTGCTGGATCAAAGGGTATGCACAGTTTGATAACTTTTTGAGCATAGTTCCAAATTGCTCTCCAGAATGACTGAATGTGTTCACAATTCCACCAACAATATATTAGTGTCCCTGTTTTCCCACATCCCCTCCAACATTCTGCATTATCTTTCCCTGTCATTCTAGCCAATCTGACAGGTGTGTAGTGGTATCTCAGAGTTGTCTTAATTTGCATTTCTCTGATTAATAATGATTGGGAGCATATTTTCATATGTCTATAAATAGTTTCAATTTCTTCATCTGAGAATTGTCTATTCATATCCTTTGACCCATTTATCAATTGGAGAATGGTTTGATTTCTTATAAATTAGAGTCAATTCTCTATATATTTTGGAAATGAGGCCTTTATCAGAACCTTTGACTGTAAAAATGTTTTCCCAGTTTATTGTTTCCCTTCTAATCTTGTTTGCATTTGTTTTGTTTGTACAAAAACTTTTCAATTTGATATAGTCAAAATTTTCTATTTTGTGGTGAATAGTGATCTCTAGTTTTCTTTGGTCATAAATTCCTCCCTCTTCCACAGGTCTGAGAGGTAAACTATCCTATGCTCTTCCAATTTATTTATAATATCATTCTTTATGCCTAGGTCATGAACCCATTTTGACCTTATCTTTGTGTACGGTGTTAAGTGTGGGTCAATGCCTGGACTAGATGATTTTCAAAGTCTCTCTTAGTTCCATATCAATAATCCTGATTCTGTGAACACCCATGTCTGAGCATATTTGTCATGCTGTACAAGAGAAATCAGATCAAAATGTGAAGGGAAAAAATGGTTAAAAACCTAGCAAACAAAAATCAAAAAAGTGAAAATACTATGTTTTAATCTATATTCAATCTCTACAGTTCTGTCTCTGAATGTGGATGTCTCTTTCCATCACAAGTCTATTGGAATTTCCTTGAATCATCTCATTGTTGAAAAGAGCCAAGTCTATCACAGTTAATCATCACATAATCTTGTTGCTGTACAATGTTTCTCTTGATTCTACTTACTACATTTTAGCATCAGTTCATGCAAGTCTTTCCAGGCTTTCCTAAAATTAGCCTGCTCGTCATTTCTTATAAAACAATTGCAAGGAATAAATGAGGACAGATAGTGTAATATTCTTCTCTAAAATATAATATTCTCTGGGAGCAGGTTTCTTTTCAGTTCAATAATCACAAGTGCAGCCATGGATTAAAGTCCAAATCCTTTATGGTCTCTTTCCAAGTCTTGTCTCCTTAACCTGTGACCTGGTTAGCTTTCTTAGAGGCCTTCTGTAGTCTTGATTCTGAGAGCTTGAGCTCTGGCTTCTGAATCTCCCCGACTTCCAAGGGTTTGTGCTTAGTCTCCAGCCACAACAAACGTGGAAGATGGAATGAATCTGTCTCCACCTCTGAGAGCTTCTAGTGGGCTTGTGTGTCTTACCCTGAGAGTTTCTTGCTTATATGCTGTACACTGAGTACACACCAATCATTATATCATTAGGAAACCATTATTTGTTGTAGGATTAAATCAATGCTAAACTAGATTTAACCACTTGTCTCCTTAATTCCACTTAGTACCTTGTTTCAAGTTCTGGTCCATAACATCTCCTTGTAAGATCAGATCAATCATACTGAATCATTCTAAATTAGATAATTATTTTCTAAATCAAATAAGAGAGATAGAAGAAAAGAATTGAGAGTGGTGCAAAAGAAAATACAAAAAGCCAATGAGGAGAAGGATGCCTTAAAAAGCAAAACTGGTCAATTGGGAAAGGAAGTACAAAAGCTCACTGAGGAAAATAATTCCTTAAAAATTAGATTTGAGTGAATGGAACTAATGATTTTATGAGAAATGAAGATACAATAAAACAAAGCCAAAAAAATTTGAAAAAAATGTGAATTATCTCATTAGAAAAACAACTGATTTGGAAAATGGATCTAGGAGAGATCATTTAAAAATTATTGGTTTACCAAAGTTATGATTTTAAAAAAAAGAGCCTGAACATCATTTTCCATAAAATTATCAAGGAAAACTGTCCTGATATTTTAGAACTAGAGGATAAAATAGAAATTGAAAGAATCCACTGATCACCTCCTGAAAGAGATCCCAAAATGAAAACTCCCAGGCACATTATAGCCAAATTCCAGAACTCCTAGATAAAGGAGAAAATATCACAAGCATCCAGAAAGAAACAATTCAAGTATGGTAGAACCACAGTCAGGATAACACAAGATTTAGTGACTTTTACACTAAAGGCTTGGAATATGATATTCTGGAGAGCAGTGGAGCTAGGATTACAGCCATGGATCATCTACAAGCAAAAATTTGTATAATCATTCAGAGGAAAAAATGGATATTCAATGAAATAGAGAATTTTCAAACATCCATGAAGAAAAGTTCAGAGTTGAATAGAAATTTAGATTTTCAAATACAAGATTCAGGAGAAGCATAAGGAGGTAATCAGGTAAGTGATATCATAAGAGAGCTAATTAGATTTATCTGTTTACATTTCTACATGGAAGGATGTTACTTATAACTTATCAGAACTTTCTCATTATTATGGTAATTTAAAGGAATATATATAGATATAGATATATAGATATAGATAGATATAGATAGAGGACACAAGTGTGAGTTGACTATGAAGGGATAATATCTAAAATAAATGATGAAATTAAGGGATGAGAGAAGACTGTTCTAGGAGAAAGGGAAAAGTGGAATGGCTTTAATTATCTTTCATAAAAAAGGGGGGAAAAGCTTTTACAGTGGAGGGGAAGAAGGAGAGGAGAATAGGAATGAGTAAACTTACTTTCATCAAAAATGGCTCAAAGAGAAAAATTACATAGTCAATATTGGTATAGAAATCTATCTTACCCTGCAGGAAAATAGAAGGGGAATGGGATATGGGAAGTGGAGAAGGTGATAAAAGAGAGGGTATACATCTGCATCCAGAAAGAGGACTATGGGAACAGAATGTAGGTCACAACATAGTATTTTTACCTTTATTGTTGTTGTTTGCTTGCTTATTTTTCTTTCTTATTTTTTTCCTTTTTGATCTCATTTTTCTTGTGCAGCATAATATACGTGGAAATATAGTTAGAAGAATTGCACATGTTAACATATATAGGATTACTTGTCTAGGAGAAGGAGGGAGAGGGAAAGAAACATTTGGAACTAGATTTTGCAAGGGCGAATGTTGAAAACTATCTTTGCATGTGTTTTGAAAATAAAAAGCTATTATAAAAAGAGAGTGCATAGTGGGGGAAGGATTGAGTAGGGTAAAAGGAGAGAGAGAATAGAATAAATGGGAGAAAATACAGTTAGGAATAAAAGTTGTAAAAGGAATTTTGCAGCCAGTTTCTCTGACAAGGCCTTATTTCTCAAACATGAGGAACTGAGTCAAATTTATAAAAAGTAAGAGCCATGACCCAATTGATAAATGATCAAAAGATATGCTCTTTACCCAAAAGATTAGAAAGTCATGCATATTCTTTGATCTAACAATAGCACTATTGTGCAAGAGTACCAAAAGAGACTTTTTAAGAAGAGGGGGAAGGAAAAGGATATATAAGTACAAAAATATTTGTAATGGCTCTCTTCTCAGAACAAAGAATTAGAAATTGAGTGGATGCCCATCAACTGGTCAATGGTTGAATAAATTGTGGAATACTGTTGTCCTATGGGAAGTGATGAGCAGAATAGTGTTGGGGAAAAAAACCTGGAAAATCCTCCATGACCTCAAGCAAAGTGAATGTACTGTTTACAAATAGCAATGTTTTGGGATGACAGCTATAAATGACTGTTATTCTCAGCAATATAATGATCCACCTCTACTCCAAAGGAGTTATGATGAAAAATCCTATCTCTACCAGAGAAGTAGCTATGTCTGAATACAGATTGAATTATACTCTCTCTCTCTTTAACTTTATTTTTCTTGAGAATTTTTTTATTAGGGTGGGAGATCTATATTTTCTTTCACAACATGACTTTTATGGAAATGTTTTGCATAACTTCACATGTGGTTTTAAAAAATTAATTGTTTTATTTTTTCTGGTGGTATATGTATATTAACTTTTTAAATGCACATTTCTTTAGGAATCATGTTGGGAGAGAAAAATCAGAACAAAAAGGAAAAACCACGACAGAAGAAAAAAAAGCAGGAAAAAAGTGAACATAACATGTGTTGATTTACATTCAATTTCCATAGTTCTTTTTCCAGATGGACATGGCATTTTCTATGCAGAGTTTATTGGGATTGCCTTGGACCACTGAACAACTGAGAAGAACCTCGTCTTCCAAAACTTTTCATCATACAATCTTGCTGTTACTGTGTACAATGTCTTTTTGGTTCTCCTTCCCAGCATCTTCCCAGGTCTTTCTAAAATCAGCTTATTTATCATTTTTTACAAAACAGTAGTATTCCATTATCTTCATATATCACAACTTGTTCAGCCATTCCCCAATTGGTGAGCATCTACTCATTTTTCAATTCTTTGCTACCACAAAAAGAGCTGCTACAAACGTTTTGTGTATCACATGTGTTTTCTTAATGGGCACAGGGAATGGTTATGAGGGAGAAAATCTGGAACTCAAAAACTTTTTTTAAAAAAATAATCCTTACTCATTAATTTTTTTTTAGCATTTTTTTTTTTTTGTGAGGCAATTGGGATTGGGTGGCTTACCAAGCTGGGGGTTGATGAGTGTCTGAGCTTGGATTGGGGCTCATGTTCTCCTGACCTCAGAGATGATGCTCTGTCTGCTGTTCCATCTAGCTGCCCCAACTCAAAAGTTTTTTTTTTAATTAAAAATTGTTTTGCTATTTAACATGTAAAGGACTGCTTGCCATCTTGGGGAGGGGGTGGAAGGAGGAAGGGGAAAAATTGGAACAGAAGTGAATGCAAGGGATAATGTTGTAAAAAATTACTCTGGCATGGGTTCTGTCAATAAGAAGTTATTTAAAACAAACAAACAAATAAATAAATAATTTTAAAAAGCAAAAAATTGTTTTGAATGTAACTAGGTAAAATATTAAATGAAGAAACAAGATTTTTTAAAAAGGAATGAAGAGCAGGCCAATTTAAAAAAAGACATGGACTTACATGAACTAATGTAGATTGAAGTGAGCAGAACCAGGAGAGTATTGTATACAGTAACAACAAAATTGTTGGATGATCAACAATGATAGACTTAATTCTTCTGAGAAACACAATGATCGAAGACAATTTTTAAAAACTTATGATGGAAAATGCCAGTCACATACAGAGAAAGGACCACAGAGACTGAATACAACTCAAAACATACTGTTTTCACTTTTTAAAAAATCTGATTTCATTTTCTCATGGTTTTTCCATTTTTTCTGATTCTTTTTTTAACAAGATAATTAATATAGAACTATGTTTAATATAATTGTATATGTATAAACCATATCAGATTGCTTGCTGTCTGAGTGAGTGAGGAGAAAAGGGAAGAAGGGAGAAAAATTTGGAACTCAAAATTTTACAAAAATAAATGTTGAATACTATCTTTTTACATATAATTGGAAAAAATACTATTAAGTTAGCAAAAAAGGCAATGAGGCCTTTATCAGAAACACTGGATATAAATTTTTTTCCCCATCTTTCTATTTCCCTTTTAATCTTGGCTGTATTAGTTTTGTTTGTATAAAACCCTTTTAATTTAATGTAATCAAAATTATCCATTTTGCATTTCATAATATTCTCTAGTTCTTCTTTGATCATAAATTTTCCCTTTCCTACAGATCTGAGAGGTAAACTATCCCTTGTTCTTTTAATTTTCTTATAGTATAATCCTTTATGTATAATTCATGAACACATTTTCAGAAAGTTGGTTAATGTCTCATTTCTGCCATCCTATTTTCCAGTTTTCCCAGCAATGTCAAATAGTGAGTTTTCAATCCCAGAAGGTAGTCTTTGGGTTTATCAAACACTGGACCACTATAATCATTGGCTATTATATCTTGTAAACCTAACCTATTCCACTGTTACATTAATCTATTTCTTAGACAGTACCAAATGGTTGTGATAATAATTATAATATAGTTTTAGGTCTGATACATCTAGCCACCTTCCTTTGCATTTTTTTTCATTAATTCCTTTGAATTTTTTTTTTCATTAATTCCCTTGAAATCCTTGACTTTTTGTTCTTCCAGATGAATTTTGTTATTTTTTTTCTGACTTTATATAATCATTTAAAATGACCATTTGATTGGTCTGGCACTGAATAAGTACATCAATTTAGGTAGAATTGCCATTTTTATTATATTAGTTTGGTCTACCCCGTGAGCAGTTGATATTTTTCCAATTGTTTAGAGCTAATTATACTTGTGTGAAAAGTATTTTGTAATTGTGTTTATATAATTCCTGGCTTCATTTTGACAGATTCCCAAATATTTTATTTTGTCTACAGTTATTTTAAGTGGAATTTCTCTTTATATCTCTTGCTGCTGGACTTTATTGGTAACATGTTGATGATTTATATGGATTTATCTTACAACTTTGCTAAATTTATTAATTGTTAAAATTGTAGTTTTTAGATGATTTTCTAATATTCTGTAAGTATACCATCCTATCATTTGGAAAGAGTGATAATTTTGTTTCCTCATTACCTACTTTAATTCTATCCATTTCTTTTTCTTCTCTTATTGCTAGAGCTAATATTTCTAATGCTAATTTCTAATTTCTAATAGCTAATATTGCATAGTAGTGGTGATAATTGGCAACTTTGTTTTACCTCTGAACTTATTGGGAATGCTTCTAATTTATTCCTCTTACATATAATGCTTGCTGATGATTTTAGATAGATGCTACTTATTATTTTAAGGAAAAACTCCATTTATTCCTATTTTCTCTAATTTTTAATAGAAATGGGTATTGTATTTTTGTCAAATGCTTTTTCTGCATCTATTGATGTAATCATATGATTTCTGTTAGTTTGGTTATTGATATAGTCAATTATGCTAATAATTTTCCTGATATTGAACCAGCCCTGAATTCCTAATATAAATCCTATTTGGTCATAATGTATTATCCTGGAGATAAATTGCTGCAATATCTTTGTTAATATTTTATTTAAGACTTTTGCATCATTATTTATCAGGGAAATTGGTCTATAAATTTCTTTTTTTGTTTTGGTCCTTTCTAGTTTATGTATCATCACCATACCTATTTCATAAAAGGAATTTGATAGGACTCCCTTCCTTATTTTTCCAAATAGTTTATATATTATTGAAATTAAGTATTCTTTAATGTTCAGTAGAATTCACTTGTAAATTCATCTTGCCTGGAGCTTTTTCTTATGGAGTTCATTAATGGCTTGCTCAATTTCTTTTTCTAGAATGGGACTATGTAAGTAATTTATTTTCTCGTCTGCTAATCTGGGCGATCTATATTTTTTTGTCAGTATTTATTCTTTTCACTTAGATTATCAGACTTATTGGCATACAGTTGGACAAAATAGCTCTTAATTTTTGCTTTAATTTCCTCTTCACTGGTGGTAACTTCACCCTTTTCATTTTTGATACTGGTAATTTGTTTTCTTCTTTCCTTTTTCTAATTAAATTAACCAAAGGTTTATCTATTTTGTCAATTATTCATAAAACCAACCTTAGTTTTGTTTATTAGTTCAATAATTTTCTTACTTTCAATTTTATTAATTTTTCATTTGATTTTCAAAATTTTTCATTTGATATATGGTTGGGGGTTTTTAATTTTTCCTTTTTCTAGCTTTTTTAGTTGCATGTCAAATTCATTGTGTTTTTTTTCTCTATTTTATTCATGTAAGCATCTAATGATGTATAATTTCCCCTAAAAACTGCTTTGATTGCATTTCATAAGTTTTGGCATGTTGTCTCATTATTGTTATTCTCTTGGAGGAAATTATCCATTGTGTACATGGTTTGTTGTTTGACCTATCATTCTTTAAGATTAGATTAATTATTTTTAAATTAACTTTTGGTCTATTTTTCCATGGCTTTTTAATTACATGTAATTTTTATTTCATAATAATCTGAAAAGAAAGCATTTATTATTTCTGCCTTCTTGTATTTGATTGCAAGGTTTTTAATGCCATAATACATAATCAATTTTTGTATGTGCCATATACCATTGAGAAAAAGATATATTTCTTTCTAACCCTATTAAATTTTCTCCACAGATCTATCATACCTAATTTTTCTAAAATTCTATTCACCACCTTAACTTCTTTCTTGTTTATTTTGTGGTTAGATTTATCTAGTTCTGAAAGAGAGACGTTGAAATCCCCCACTAGTATAGTTTTGCTACTTTTTTCAACTCACTTAAGTTTTCCTCTAAGAATTTGGATGCTACACCACTTGGTGCATATATGTTCAGTATTGATATTTCTTCATTATTTGTAGTACCCTTTAGCAAGATGCCATTTCCTTCCATATTTCTTTTAACTACATCTATTTTTGCTTTTGCTTGATGTGAGATCAGGATGGCTACCCCTGCTTTTTTTTACTTCAGCTGAAGCATAATAGATTCTGTTCCAGACTTTTATCTTTACTATATACGTGTTTCTCTGCTTCAAATGTGTTTCTTGTAAACAACATAATGTTTTTTAAAATGTATTTTATTTGAAAAAACAGTAAGAAAAGAAAAACAGAAAAGGAATACAAAGCAAAATAAAATGAAACAAAAAAGAACATTGTCATATCCCCAGAAGAACATCAAAGAGGATTAAAAATATATAAGAATTAAATTATCAGGTCAAGAAAGTATATATGTTAGTAAAAGGAATTATATTCCTGAACATCCATTTTTCTTTACTTCCTTGTAATTTGTTCTTTGGTTCTTCTGAATGTTTGTTGGTTCTCTCTCTCCTAAAATCCATTCAAAAGTTTGACCTAGTGTTGAAGCTGAGTGAAACCAGGAAGAATTATATCTATTCTATCTACTCTCTGCCACATTAACTTCACCCCCTACTCTTTTATTTATTGGAAAAACTTCTAATGTATTTCCATTGCCTATGACACTTGCTTTTGAATAAAGAGACATTTTAATATAGATATAGATATTAAAATCTATACTTTGTAAGATTATTAGCATAAAAATGATGCTATACCATTTTTAATTACATTTCCATGGACAAATTCATATCTGTTCCTGATTTTGAACCACTCAGTAGTGCTAAGAACTTTGCTGGAGAGAGCTTTCTTTTATTCAGTATCTGTGGCTACCGAGGAGACAATATACCATGTGCAGAAGCACTTTCCAGTCTGGTTCTCCACAGGGGTTGCTTTTTAGGATGATCATTTTGGGTGCTTAGTAGGACCATTGGTCTGGGAAATGTTGTCACTTCCAGGGCTCTTGGGTCTACCTTCCAATGGTGACAGTTGGTGGCAAGGAAGATAGGTCCCTTTCCCACAAGAATTGCTCCCCTCAATCATGGCTGTAAAACCCAGTCTAAAAAGAAAATAAAACTTACCAAAAAGAGCTTATAGAGGATATACTTCTTACTATGTAAATTAAATCTGTTTTGTGTTTTAAATGGTCCTGAGGACAACTTTTGGGACAATAGCATCAGTAATTGGAAACTAGATAACAGGCAAGAGATGATATAATGTATTTTGACCAAGAGATTGGAAAAATGTTTACTAATGTATGGAGGGAATGGGCTTGGATGGAGTAGGTAATGCATTCTATCTGGGATAAAGCAATAGAAGAAAGATCAGATCTCTCCTTGGAAGACTGAGTTTGAGGGAACTAAAGTGGGGGGTCATTAATATATATATATAGTCTTTGATCTTATATAAAAATTTTTTGATTACCAAATGTCAGTATACTTAAGTTCTTTCATAATCCTATGTATTTTATTTTATGCATCTTAAAACAAGTTAATTTTCAATTACCTGATGCTAGGAGTTGTCTATGGTCATTTGAGTCTTTTTGCTTTTAAAACAATATTTGGAGAAGGAATCTATAGGCTTTACTAGGTAGACAAAGGGATCCACAATATTGAAAAGATTAAGAACCTTCCTCAAATGTAAGTTCCTATATTACTTTTGTATTTGTAGTCTTAGTGCATAGTATATAGTAGGTGCTTAATAAATGCTTGTTGATTCATTGCATTGATTGATGAAAATCTGTCTTGAGGGAGATGAATTCTTGCTGAATGGGGTAGATTTGAGATAACCTAGGGGAAACTCTATGACTAGGATGTAACACTAGACCAAGTGTTCTTAATCTTTTCTTCTCTCTCTGTCTCTGTCTTTGTCTCTGTCTCTGTCTCTGTCTCTCTCTCTGTCTCTGTCTCTGTCTCTGTCTCTCTGTCTCTCTGTCTCTCTGTCTCTTTCTCTTTCTTTCCTTAGGTAATTGGGGTTAAGTGATTTGCCCAGGGTCTTACAACTAGGAAGTATTAAATGTCTGAGGCCAGATTTGAACTCAGGAGGACTGGTGCTCTATCCACTGTGCTACCTAACTGCCCCTAATCTGTTCTTCTTCATGAATGCCTTTGGAAGTGTAATGAAGATCATGGACTCCATCTCAGAATAATGTTTTTAAGTGCCTAAAATATAACATATGGGACTATAAAGAAAATCAATTATAGAAATACAATTATAAAAATAATTTTAAAACGAGTTTCACAAACACTAGGTTAAGAATTACTGCCTAGGGAAACTAATGCTTACACACTTATATCCTCTTTTTCTTTCCTCATTTTCAGTTTCTCTTAATAAGGACTTTCTATGCTTTAGCATGGACTAATTGTCAGCTAGAGTTTTGTGACATTATTAGTTACAAGGTGAAGCTATTAAGTGAAAAGGCTTTTTCTGTAGGGGAAGGATGTGGTTTGTCATGCAATTTGAGAAGGCATTTAGAGGCGTGGACTGTCACTAAAAGGAAGCTTTGGAAAAATAAGAGAAAGGGCTGTGGAGAAATTTAATCTAATTGAAGGATTTTATGCACAGTTTTGAAAGTTGTGTGGCAGAAGTATTAAGGATCTAAAATAAATTATTGTTAACTATTTGATGCTAAGAGCTTTCTAAGGTCATTTGGATATTTTCTCTTTTTAAAAATATTTTATTAATTAAAAAAACTTACATTTTGAATTTATTACATTCTTGCAAAGGGTATATAAGAAAGATTTCTAGTTTAGTATACAATCCTCTTTTAATAAGAAAGATTCGTAGTTTAGTATACAATCTTCTTTTGCTGTTCTATTGTATATATGGAGTTACTTGTTCTATTTGGTGTTTATTAAATTTGGAACGAAGGTTTTAAAAAGAATACAGATCTTAAAAAAAGAAATCCACATTCAGGGTAGGGGAGAGGATAAGATGGTCAAGATAAGCAAAGGCTATGGAAGCAAAAATGGGGGAGAAAATCAGTGAGGATCAAAACAGGTGCTTAGGAGGACAGTGAGGTAAGAACAACTGGATAAGTTAATTGAACAAAAGGAGATCCAGTCTTCATTAGAATTTGTAGTTTACAACATTTGGGAAGTAAGTAGTGCAAATGTCATCTACATTTTAAATAGGAGGAACCTGAAACTCAGAGAAGTTTGTATGTTTTTCAGTCATATGACTACTAAGTGTTAGGTAATAGGAAATAAATTACCTGAAGGCAAATTTGGAGTGGACAGAGTAGAAATGAATTGAAGAAACATGAAGGAAGTGGAAAAATAGGAGGGGGGAAATTAATAATTTAATTAATTACTAATTTATACTAAGACAGATACCTACCCTTTTCTGCCTCTGTGACTCTGTTCACCTTGTTCCACTATGCTTGCATTGCTTTTCTACACCCCCTCTATATGTTGAATTTTTATCCATTTTCTGAGATGAAATGCTATCTCCTTCAGGAAATTTTCCCTCATTCACATCATTGGTGATAACTTCTCCTACTTTGGAGCTCATCTAACCCTTGTTTTTCTCCTCTCAGGTATATTCACCTCAGTTGGCTTTTTTATGATTATTTATGTATCTCTAAAATCCCCGTATTAAGTTTCCGGAAGTAGGAACCATCTAATATAATACTCTTCACATAGTAGACACTAAAGCAATGTCTAATTGAATAGGATGTTAGAATTGGAAGGCAATGTAGGGAGATAAAAAAAGATGTTTAACTTGAAAAAGTTGGAAACTATGCCCATCAATTGGAGAATGGCTGGGTAAATTGTGGTATATGAATGTTATGGAATATTATTGTTCTGTAAGAAACGACCAGCAGGATGAATACAGAGAGGCTTGGAGAGAGTTACATGAACTGATGCTAAGTGAAATGAGCAGAACCAGGAGATCATTATATACCTCAACAATGATACTGTATGAGGATGTATTCTGATGGAAGTGGATTTCTTCGACAAAGAGAAGATCTAACTCAGTTTCATTTGATCAAGGATGGACAGAAGCAGCTACACCCAGAGAAGAAACACTGGAAAATGAATGTAAACTATGTGCATTTTTATTTTTCTTCCCAGGTTATTTATACCTTCTGAATGCAATTCTCCCTGTGCAACAAGAGAACTGTTTGGTTCTGCAAACATATATTGTATCTAGGATATACTGGAATATATTTAATATATATACGACTGCTTGATATTTGGGGGAGGGAGTAGAGGAAGGGAGGAGAAAAATCGGAACAAAAGCGAGTACAAGGGATAATGTTGTAAAAAATTACCCTGGCATGGGTTCTGTCAATAAAAAGTTATTTAAAATAAATAAATAAATAAATGATTGGAAAAAAAGAAAAAGAAAAAGTTGGAAACTGGGGACAGCAGGAATGTGTGGAGGACTTGCTTATAATGGTGACAGAAGAATTCTCAGTAGCTTTTGTGTTTTCCACAGCCTGCTGTATACTGGTCAATAGCAACCACAGTGGCTAACATTCTTCTCTCTCGCTGAGTCTGAAGACTATATGAAGAAATAAAAAAACCCAAAGCATTTATTACATACTTGTTCAGTAGTTTCAGTCATGTCCCCATTTGGGATTTTTCTTGGCAAAGATACTGGAATGGTTTGCCATTTTCCTTCACCCCTCATTTTAGATGAGGAAATTGTGGCAAAGTTAAAAGACTTGGCCCAGGGTGACACAGCTAGTGAGGGTCTGAGGCCAGCTGAGAATCAGATGTTCTTGATTCCAGCCTTGACACTTCATTGTATCCCCTAGCTGCCATACATGCACACAAACACACATTGTGTGTATATATAAATGACTTATTTCCCCTACTATGATTAACATATGTTAAGTGATATATATGTATATATGTATATCTATACATATGTGCATATCTATATATGTGCATATATATTATATATATATATATATATATATATATATATATATATATATAGAGAGAGAGAGAGAGAGAGAGAGAGAGAGAGAGAGAGAGAGAGAGAGAGACTCTCACAGACACATATACATGTGCTAAGTGCTAGGGATATAAATACGCAAGCAGGACAGCCCCTGTCCTCAAGCTGCCCACGTCCTAAGAGAGTAGACAACATATCTGGGGTGCAGATGTCCCCACTTCATTTGCCACGAGCTGTCCTGTTTGATTTTGACTCTACATCATTTTCATCACGTTATCTCAGCCTCAGAAAACTCAGCATCTTGAGATTGCTTCAGCTTTGTTGTTCACACCTCATCAGTGCCCTCAGTCACTTCTGCTGGACAGAGAGCAAAACCCTCCTCTCATAGTCTCCCTTTATAGAGAGCTCAAAATCTCAGCCATCTCTTCATCCGCCACCAGCTGTTCTGCTTGGTTTGGGCTCTACCATGTTGCCCTCCCCCCACCCCCTGTCATCTTCCCTTTCTGTTTTGTCTTCCCACGTTAGATTGTAAGTTCCTTGAAGTTAGGGACTGTCTATCTTTTTCATAATTGTACCCCTTATACTTAGTGTAGTATATATCTATAGCATACACTATATTATATATAATAATTATTTAAATAAACAATTTAATTAAAAATAATTAACATTATTATAGAAACATTATAGTATATATAGTATAGTATTATAGCATATACCTGATACATTGTAGGAACTAAATGACAAATGTAGATTCTATTTTATTCTTCCTTTGATTCCTGGATCCTAGAGTTATGACTAGGGAGGTTCAACTGGAGCTTTGCCCCAGAGTGCTGACACCCTGTTTGAATTTTCTCCCCACAAACCTGAGTCTCTTAGTCCACTACAGGTTTACACTGCATGCTGTGATCCTGCATCACTTCCAGCCAAGGACCCCTCCCTCCTCCCCTCCCCCCCAAGCTCCCAGTTCCATCCCACTCCCTTTCCTCCAAAGCACGAGGGAATATTGACCAGACTCTCATCTCCTTTTCCTGGGGACGCCTCCAGAATTGAACTCTCTCTTTGTAGCACTACTTTTCTCCCATCCCCCACCACTAAAGGCTCTACTGGATCCCTCTCCTCCACCCCACCCAACACCAGCCTGACCCTCATGCTTGTGACACCTCTCAGGTGATGACACAGTTCTTAGGGCAGGAATTTGTAACCTTTTTGTGTGTCATGGACCCTTCAGACAGTCTAATAAGTCTTTGTAGAATGTTTTTAAATGGATAAAAGAAAATAATATGATTATAGAGGAAAGCAATTATGTTGAAATAGTTTTACATTTCAAAACCCTTGTCTCAGGGTGTGCTTGGTCCTGATATCTGATGGCCACCACCTTGAGAGCTTCCTGGTGGGAGAGGAATGTTGTAGAAAGGGTCCTGGATCTCAGAGTTGTCTCAGGATTCATTGAGAGTTAAAAATAGCAGCTGTGAAGTTTGCCTCTAATTTGTCCCAAACCTGCTGATCATTCCTCTTCTAGGAAGAAAATGGAAGCGGAAGGGCAGAAATGCCTAGAGAAGGAAAGGCATCGGTACTTTAAAAAATGTCTTTTAGAGTAGGGAAAAAGGTCAGTTCCTGGTGACTGCAAGAATCCTGTCTGTCAGGTGGATAGCTTCTCTGTACAGAGGCTGGCAGGGGAAACACTAGGAAAAAAGATATACCAGACAAGATTTCTTGGGAATTTGAGTCACTACCCTCCATTCCTTCGGCTTAGTCTGGGCTAAAGTCAGGTGCTCTCAGCTCCTGTTTCATGCAGCTTTACTGAACAGGAACTTTGTTCAGTTCCCTACAGGCTTGTACTGGCCAATCAGAAGCAGAGAATCTGAAACTTCATTAGTTACTAGAAAAAACTGTTATTTGAAGATCCCCTTTGGTTGTTTCTCTCCTTGCTCCCACAGGAAATGTGTGGTTCCTGTGACCTCCAGAAAACTTCTTCTCCAATATTTCTTTGTTGTCATCTTCACTTCCACTCTGGTTTCTTACATACTCAGCCCCAACTAGGATAGGTCTGGCTCTGATCCTTCTCATTTGTAAAGACCACTGACTGCCCAGGAGAAGGGACAGTGAGAAAGGTGAGATCTCACACTTGCACAGTGCTAGGCAATTTTCAAAGAGATTTAACTCACCTTAACCCTAGTCTATGCTCACAATGCCCCAGTGCAGCCCCCAGCTTGCATATAAAGAAACTGAGACCAGAAGAGAAAGTGACTTTTTCAAAGTTGCACAGCTAACAAATGGAACAGCTTAGATTCAAGCCCAGCTCTTTTGCCTCTAAATTCAGTACATTGCCTTGCAGTTCAATAAGATATGTGTATATTTATACTCCAAACTCTTATTATTGTCCATTCTTTCCTCCCTCGATCCATTTTCTGACATCCAGTCTTCTTCTTGTCAAGGCCAATTCCTCTTCTTGTATTTTGGATCCCTCCCTCTCCCTAATCTTCTGGAAGTTTGTCTTTTAATAACATTCTCTGTCTCTCTTTTTCTCTCTGCCCCTCCCCCTCTCTATTTCTCTCCTCTCTTCTTTCAAATTTAATCTCTATCTACTAGCTTCTTCCAGTTTTCTAAATTTTCACTATTCTTGAAAAACCATTATCCTGCCATCTCTTCAGATTAATTCCATATCTCTCTTTCATTTCATGGCTAAACTCTTTAAAAAAGTGAGTTTAATTCCTCACTCCCACTTCCTTACATCTCACTTGATTCTTAATCTTTTAAAATCTCTAACATACAACTGAAACTGTTGTCTAAAAAGTTATAGACCTAGTCAGGAAGTGGGGAATAGAATTATTCTCAGTTCTTGCAAAAAAAAAAAGAGCTGCAGTATTCTGAGATTCCTGAGAAAATTGCAGATTACAGAAAAAAATTTTGAGGAATCTGTTTGGGGAAAACCTTTCATTCATGCCTTGGAGGGTATCCTCCAACCAATGGGAAGAAGAGGAAATGGTAGCATCATCTGTCTCCAACAGATAGCACTTAGCAGTTTGTCCATTTTGGGGGCTTAAATAAATCATTTGTGTATAAAGATGATATTTAGAGTATGTGATTGGGGGAGGGAGTGAAGAGAGAGAGACAGGAAGAGAGAGAGACAGAAAGAGAGAAAGACAGATTTTAGAGACGGCCCAGTTAGTAGGGAAGTTGGAATCTGGGAGAAATCTGGAGCAGAGAAGAATCAGAAATTCCATATGAAAGTTTAGTCAGGTTTAGATAACAGTTGGTGGGAGTTAGGGAAGGGGACAACAGGGACCAGGATGTCCATGTTTGTCTGGCCAGTTCTTAGGGTAGGATGTAAGAGCAACCTGGCTTCTAGCCAGGGTCTCTGTCTGAACCATGAGGAGTGAGAGGGAGAGGAGCCCATGCTCAGGCCTGCTTCAGCCATGGGAGGATGCTGGGCTAAGCATCCTAGCAGCCACACGAGCATCAGCATTAGCATTTACCAGGACACGAGGCTCAGTGATTCAGTGACTCAATACACTTATCACTTTGGTAGCTGAGGATTAAGGACAAAGATGAGCAAAATGTGACCCGGATTGACCATAAAGGCAGAAAAAACTGTCCTTACATGGCCAGACCATGAGATCATCACATCCCAGTGATGTATCTAAAAAGTCTCGGCTCATTGTAGACTCTCCCAGTAACTTGGTCCTGGCAGTAGCTTGTGATGTACACTGGTCTCTAGTACCTTCTTGTAATTTCTCCTCATTCCTCCCTCCCTTTACCCCCCACTTCTACTTACAGAGCCCCTGTCTCTTGATACTTTTACATTCCTTTAAATGGGCCGGCACAACATAACAGGAGGTTTTGAGTGGCCCAGAAGTAATTTTCTGTGGTTAGGGACTGCCCTTGGGCAGGGCTCTTGTCATATCAAGACACCCTGGGAATTAGGAGAGAATGGCAATGTAAAATACTGAGTAACACTAGGGCTTTTGCAAATGAAGTAACTGCTCAGGGTTAAGTAATAAATGGTATTTTACAGATGGCACCCAGATATGAGCGCATCATGGATTGTCAGGCCTCAAAGATTAATTTTTGAAAAGTAATATTTAATATTCTGAATTAAAATTTGGGAAGAATCAGTAGAATCCCCACTTAGGAGGAAGGCAAAAAGGCAATATGGATCTAGGTAACCCTATGATCAAGCTCAAGGACACAGCTGTGCGTACTGCTCATATAAATATGATAAAGGACCAGATGGAAGATCTTTAAAGATCACCTCTGAAGAACATCAGGAAGCTTGTAATCAAGCTCTGAGAAGGCTATCTCCATGCTCATTAAGTATAGCTCAGGAAGGATGTAATGGGCTGAAACTTTTAAAAGGTATGCTTGAATCAGACAACTGAGCATTTAAGGTTAATTACCTATTGGACAATGACTATTAACACATGTTTGGAAAAATGGCCCACCTCACTATTCCGTGCTGGCTTGATGTTTTGGTGTATACAGATGATCGTAGGAGGGATTACAGGGTGGTGTGAGACAAGCCAGACTCACTTTGCATCAGGATGAGGAGAAGGGAGGTTGGTGACGAGTTTGTGGCAGTTTTGTCTGTCTCCTTCATTTCTCCTCCTAAAGACCAAGGACTTTTGCTTATCCTGGCTCCCGCTGATTCTGAGGCCTCTTCCGGACTTCACATATTGGCACCCAACGTGTGAACCAAGGACCCTAATTTCATTGAAGAAGTCCCAGGTGACCAGGAAATAGAGTGAGTATTTTAATAGACAATCAGGTAACTTACTTTGTTAAGAGCTAAACTAGTAACTCATTTTCTAGCTGAAATGGGGCAGATATTAGGAAAAGATTCTCCCCCAACCCCACCCTGAAGGAGATCTACGGGAAGCATACGCAGACTGATAAAGAGACAGAGTTTGATTGTAACTTGGGAGCAGATTGGTGGACTCTTGGGTACATTAGAATGCACGTCCCCTTGGTTCTTCAAGGAAGAAGAAATAGAGGCAAATAATTGGAAACTAGTAGGAAATCAACTATGTGACTATTATAATGATAATGGTCCTGATTCAATTTCCGAGGAAACATTTTATATGTACAACTTAATACAATTGGCTTTAAAGAATCCCACAAGTTATAGAAAAAAGAAAAGTGTTAAGAACAGCCAGATGAGGAATTGTATGAGGAGAAAGAGGAAGACAAAGGACAGATTAATGGCAATATCACCAGAGGGCATGAGGACTTAAGTGAACTTGAAGGGCCTGGCAAAGGGTGTGGTGATTCTCACTCTCACAGCCCAGCTTCAACCCGGCCTCCACCAAAGCATGTACTTGACTTCCCCCCATCAACTTCATCTTCCAGGGTGGAGGGAAGAGGAGTAGTGGGAAGGGCAGTGATTATCTCCAGCACCTACCCCCAGCAATCACCCCCTCCTATGATTAGATAGCAAAAGGCACTACTTAAAGCCACAGAAGAAGGGCAGAATACAACTTATTTGAGAATAGAAAAGTAAACTGGGATTCAACAGTTTAACTCTTCAAGTCAAGAAAACAGAAGATACACTCCTTTTGATCTAGAAATCATCACAGACCTGAAAAAGACTTGTACTCTTTATGGGGTTACATCATCTTATGGTAAAATGTTATTACAGAATTTGGTTTATGAAGTCTTAACTCCTGGAACTGGGAATCTCCCCTAGGAGGAACCCCTAGATTGGAAATCTATAGCAAGGACATGCTTAGAACCTGAACAAAACTTGTGGCTTTCTGAACAAGCCCAATGAAATAGTCAAAATAAAGTTAATACTCTAATCATCTATGACCAACTAACAGGTATAGGTTCTTATGCAGACACTTCAGCACAAATTACCTCATAGCAGCATATGAGCAAATTGCTGCTGCTGCTATCAAAGCATGGGGTTTTAGCCTAGGTAAACAGGACAAAGGAGAGGCCTCCACAAAAAATAGCACAAGGGCCAAATGAACCCTTTGCTGATTTTGAGGGACATCTGCAGATAGCTATCATACGAACTATTGATGAAAATGCAACAACAGAAATTATGATAAGGCAACTTGATAAAGAAATGCTAATGAGGTTTGTAGAAGAATTATACCAGGACTATGCAAGGATGCTCTTTTAGAGGAGATCATAAGACACTGTGTCACAGTGGGCACAAATACCTTTTATAGCCAGATTTCCCAAGATCCAAACATGGGAAGACAGGGTCTCTTTTGGCAAGAGACTTCCAGAGAGACTTGTCAATGCTTTCAATGTGGTAAAGTAGGGCATCTGAAAGCTCAATGTTGGTATAGAGGCAGAATGAGAAAACAGGGTGGGAGAACAAAACCCAAAACCCTATGTCCAAAATGCAACAGAGGCTTCCATTGGGCATCAGATTGTAGACTGATTCCCAGAAATGGGATGAGGGGCCCAGCCCCAGAGCGCAAGGCAAAAAATACTTGGGGCATTATGGCAGCTGATGCTATACCCAGAGAGCCTTTAGAAATTCAATACCCAGACCTGACCAATCAGCCAGAAAGCAACCTGATGGGAGAAAAGGATTACAATTGGGGAGAACAGAGTTGTATGCAGCTGGGACTACTGAGATACCCTCTGGAGAAGTGAAATCTGTTCCCCTCCAGCCTATGGATCCTTTGCCTCCAGACACAGTAAGCTTGACCATTTCACCTCCTGAGAGCATTTACAAAACAGTGTTCATCCATATACTGATGTGGGAAACTGGGGAATGTGTAGATAATATTCCAGTCACTAATACAGGTAGACAATGTGTGACTTATAAACCAGGAGAAGTAGTAGCTTTAGGTTTACTGATACAGACTCCTAATAGGCAGTCTGGTAATAGTTGCCCAGATTCTGACACAAGCAACAAAATCCGGGAATATACTGGACTGCAGCTGTGATAGCTGATCAACCTACGCTCACGATCTATATAAATGGAATACCATTAGAAGGATTGGTAGACATTAGTGCAGATACAGTTATTAGAGGTGCCAACTGGCCCAGTCACTGGCCAAAGACTAAGGCAGACACCTACATGTCTAGCATAGGAGGATCAATATCAGTTGAAGTTAGATGCTGCTGAGATGGACTTTTGAAGGCCAAACAGGAGTTTTTAGTCCTTTTATAGTTGAAAAAATCCCCTTCAATCTGTAGGGAAGAGACATTTTACAACAATTAGGATTACGAATGAGTACTTCAGTTTTTTAGGCAGGGCTGCTGTTGAAGGCCTGCCAACACTCTTACCTGTTCCTATCCAATGGAAAATTGATACACCAGTGTGGATAGAACAGTGGCCCTTAGCTAGTGATAAAATTCAAGCCTTATTAGATATAGTCAGGAGCAACTTAACCAAGGACACTTACAACTTTCTCTAAGTCCTTGGAATTCCCCAGTATTTGTTGTAAGAAAGAAATCTGGAAAATGGAGGATGTTGACTAATTTAAGAAAAGTAAATGAACAGATGGAAACTACAGGAACTCTTCAGCCTGGACTTCCATCTCCTACTCTGTTGCCTAGAGAATGACCTCTTTGGGAAATAGACCTTAAGGAGGATAAGGAGGATAGGAAAAGATTTGCCTTTTCAGTGTCTAGCATTAACCTAGCTGAGCTTTATAAAAGATATGAATGGACAGTTTTGCCACAGGGAATGAAAAACAGCCCTACTATGTGTCAAATGTATGTTGCTGTTGCTCTTACTCCAGTAAGAAAAGCATTTCCAAAAGTAGTGTTATTACATTACATGGATGATATATTGAAATGTGCAACTGAGGAACAAATGTTAGAAGAATGTCTACAAAAGACCATAGAAACACTGAGGTACTACAAATTGCACATAGCTCCAGAAAAAATTCAAAGACCTGCTCCTTTTCAATATTTAGGATATGAACTATATCCTAAGGTGTTTACAGTACAAAAACTTTCCTTAAGAACAGAGAAGCTAAACACCTTAAATGACTTTCAGAAATTGATAGGAAATATCCAATGAATGCATCCAGTATTAGGCTTGACTACTATCAATTACAACCATTATATGACATTTTAAGGGGAGACAGTTCTTTAAACTCACCACACCAGCTTACAAAAGAAGCTCAAGAAGCTTTGAGAGAGGTTGAAGTGGATTTATTCAATGTAGTTGAGAGAGTCACTCAAAAACCCTTGGAAATATCAGTTTTTGCTACACAAGAGGCACTCACAGCAGTTCTTCATCAAGGACACAGTATGATAGAATGGGTGAACCTGCCAGCACAACCAGAACAAAGCCTTACTCCTTACCCAGTGCTTGTGGCTAGAATTTTACTAAAGACCATTAAACAAGCAGTACAATTATCTGGGATAACACCTGGCAAGATATACACCTTTTATACTAATGCACAAATTAATGTATGTTGTGAAATCATCCCAGAGTGACAATTTTTATTGGCCATGGCTCCAAATTTTACACACAGGTCTCCATTAAAGATAACCTGATTATTACATAATTGGGAATGGATTTTTGAAGAAAAGGTTTCTAAAGTTCCTCTTAAAGAACCAACTATCTTTACAGATGCATCTAAATATAACATTTGTGCTGTATATTTTCATGACTTAAGTTATAAAGAGAATAGTCAGAACTCCTTTTCAGTCCACTCAGCAGAATGAATTGTATGCAATCATTCTAGCTCTTACTTATTATCCAAGAGATATAAATATAATATCTGATTTGGCCTATTCAGTAGGTATGGTACTAAAAATTGCCACAGCCCAAATAAAATTTGTAGCTTCTAATATATATCAGCTTTTTAAGGAACTTCAAGAGCAAGTGAGAAAGCATCCAGGTAAGATTTCTATCTTGCATGTCCACTCTCATAGTGAACTTCCAGGTCCCATTTTTGATGGTAATTCAAAAACACATAGCCTTCTATCCATGTTGGCCAATACTCCTTTATTTCAAGAAGCCCAAGAATCTCATTCTAAATATCATCAGGCTGCACGAGCTTTATGTTTACAATTTGGAATAACAACAGAGGAAGCTAGGAGCATAGTAAAAAGCTGTACAGCTTGCCTTCCTTTCCATACTCCTACACTCTCTCCAGGGAAGAACCCTCATGATTTGAGACCCAATGAAATTTGGCAAATGGGTGTGACCCATTATAAATCTTTTGGTTGTCTGTCTTTTATCCATGTTGTGGTAGACACCTTTTCAGGATTCACTTTTGCCATACCAGCAGTAAAAGAGACAGCCTGAGTGGTCACTGAATTCCTCACACAAGCATTTGCCATTATGGGTGTGCCACAAGCAATAAAAACAGACAATTGTCCTGCATACACATCCAAACATTTTGCACACTTTTGTGCACAGTATAAGATTTTACACACCACTGACAAACCCTTTAATCCTCAAGGACAGGCAATAGTAGAGAGGAGAAACAGAGACATTAAGACACTGCTCCAAAAACAAAAGAAAGGGGGAGTCACAGGTAACCCTAGAGAACTACTAAATCTAGAACTTTATACTATTAACTTGATTTTTGACAAAGATGCACTAGCTCCGGCAGACAGGTTTTATAACCCACCAGAAGGACAGTGTCCAGTGTGAGCAGCTCTTCTATTTTTAGATTTTTTTGGATTAAGAATTCTATCCCTCTAGATAAGGAACATATGAATGAATTTATCTTTTCAGTGCCCAGCATTAATTCAGCTGAGCCTTATAAAGGATTTGAATGGACAGCCTTGCCACATGGCATTAAGAACAGCCCTACTTTGTATCAAAGGCATGTGGCTGCTGACTTGCTCCTTGAGAAAAGTATCTCCAAGAGTTAAGGTGGTATTATTTTTAAGAGGAAATAGTGCTTTAGACTCACAATACCAGCTTACAAAAGAAGCTCTAGAGGCTCTAAAAGAAGTTGAATTGACTTTATCTAATATGGCTGAAAAAATAACTAAAAAAGTATTAGAAATATCAAATTTTATTACAAAAAGGCATCCATAACAATCCTTCATCAAGGAGAAAGCATGAAGTAGATAAACCTCCCAGCACAATCAGATAAAAATTTGATTTTTAGCCAGTGTTTGTGGTTAGAATTTTAATAAAAGCCATTGAGAAAGTAGTAAAATTATCTGGGAAAAAACCTGGTGAAATACACACCTCTCATACCAATGCACAAATTGATGTGTGTTGTGAAACCATCCCAGAGTGGAATTGGCTACAGCTCCAAGCCTTGCACATGGGTATGTAAAAAATAAATTTTAATTTGGCTTATCCAATAGATATGGTACAAAGAATTGCCACAGCTCAAACAAAATTTGTAGTTTTTAATATATATTATCAACTCTTTAAAGAGCAAGTGAGAGAGCACTCAGGTAAATATTATATTCTACATGTCCATTTTCAGAGTGGACCTTCAAATCATATCTTTTATAATCAGGCTGCTAGAGCCTTACATTTACAAATAGTGATAACTAAAGAGGAAGCTAGGAGTATGGCAAAAGGCTGTACAGCTTGTCTTTCTTTTCACTCTCTTATGCTCCCTATAGGACAAAACCCTTATAGTTTGAAATTTAATGTTTTAAGACCAATGGACATCACTCATGTTAAGAGGCAGAGCACCCATGTAACCATGGATATACATTCTCAATTCTTTATGGCGTGGTAGGTAAAATAGTTGACACTGAAAAGGTCAGTGGCCAGAGATACCCTGACACCCTGGGAATTAGGTGAAACTGGCAATATAAAATACCGAGTAATGCTAGGACATTTGCAAATGAAGTGCCTGCTCAGGGTTAACTAACAAATGATATTAACAAGGAAACCTAATTTTCCAGTCCGTCCCAACTCCTTTTTACCATCCTAGCCCTCAGCCATCCATTCACATACCATGCATCATTCCAGTAAATTGTCCACTTGTGACCTCATGGACTAATTAACTCTATTTTAGTTGTTTGATTCACTCCATAAGCATTTATTGAGCACCAGTTATGTGCAAGACACTGTTCTAGGGCTGGGGATACAAAAATAAAACAAAAGCCAGTCTCTGCCCTGGAGGAATTTACGTTTGACTGAAAGATTCAGCAAATGTCTTTAGTAGCTGTGGTACCCCACTCCCCCATCACACAGGGATAAATCTGAACAGCTATGCAAAGTTCAAGGTTATCTATGGGTCCTTGTTGTTTAGTTGTGTCTGGTTCCTTGTGACCCCATTTAGGATTTTTTTTTTGGCAAAGATACTGGCTTAGTTTGCCATTTCCTTCTGTAGCTCATTTTATAGATGAGGAAGCTGAAGCAAACAGGATTAAGTGACTTATCCAGAGTCTCATAGTTAGTGAATATCTGAGGTCAGACTTGAAATCAGGAAAATGAATCTTCTACATTTCAGGCCTGGAACTCTCTCCATTGTGCCATCCAGCTGCCCCTCTATTTATGGGTTCACAGACACTCTAAACAATAGCTCCCCAACCAACCCCTATAGTTATTTTTGCTCTAGCCAATCAGAGGAGAGAATTGATTCAAATAAATGATGAAGAGATTATCTGGAAGAGAAGCATGTGATTTTGGCAGGCAGTCTGAAGGGCCAGTCCTAGCCATAGCTGCATCTAAAGGGAAAGTTTGGAGACGAGGGAGAAATGACTTGTCAGAAATCCAAACCAAGAGCAGAGAAAGTATAAGGTAGTGAAGGAGAACAAAGGCTATAGAAGCAGGAGACTAGAGAAAACCAATGAGACCAAGGACATGTCAGAAGAGCAGTGGTCAGGTGCAGGACTGAGTGAAACAAGAAGAGATTGAAATGGGGAAGTCAGGATAGAGTGGGGTAAATGACATCACAGATTTCAGACTGGAATATGGAATGAAGGCAAGAGAGGGAGGGAGATGCTCAAATGAAGAAACAGCTGCATAAGTTAATTAAACAAAATTCTTCATATTTACATAGCACTTCATAGTTTATAACTCTCTTATGATAGACAGTACAAATGCCATTATCCCCCTTTTACAGATAAGAAAACTGAATTTAAATAGAGCATCTAGATGGCATACTGGAGAGAAAGTAGGATCTGGCATCAAGAAGATCCAAGTTCAAATCCAGCCTTAGACATAAATAATCACCAATTAGTTATGTGACCCTGGACTAGTCACTTAAACTGTTTGCTTTGGTTTCCTTATCTGTAAAGTGGGTATAATTATAGCACCTTTCTCCCAGGATTGTTTTGCAACTCAAACAAGATAATAATGGTAAAGTGCACCATGCCTGGTATCTAGGAAGTGCTTTATAAACATTGGTTATTGTTGTTATTATTATTATTAAATAACTTTTCTAAGTTCACATAGAGTAAGTGCCAGGCCATGGTGAAGGAGTTATCTGAGGAGTTTTCCCTGATAAGATGAAGAGCAGGAAAGGAGTGAATCAGAGAAAGGGGAAGATAACTTCGGGGGAAAATTAAGAAGTTCATGATGATTAGCTTAGAAGAAGACATATACCCTGAATTTTCCTAGTTCTGGGCCTTTGTCTACACCTAGGCAGTTCAATGGATAGACTACTGGGTTTGGAATCAAGAAGGATTGAGTTCAAATGTAACCGAGAACTCCTATTAGCTGGGCAAGATACTAGAGCAAGTCACTATTTGCCTTCACTGTAAAATGGGGATATACTGAGAAGGAAATGGGAAATCACTCTAATATCTTTGCCAAGAAAATCCCCTAGACAAGTCTATGGGCTCACAGAGTCCAACAGAACTGACTATCTGAACAATGACAGCAACAACACTGTTCCTGTGCTGGGAATGGCTTCCCCCTCCCCCTCCATCTGTTGAATTCTACTCTTTAAAATCTCAGTGACTGAAATGCCATCTCCTGCAGGCAGAAGTCCTCACCAGGAATTACTTTTCCTCCCTTTGTGTCTCACCTAAGCAACCCTTGGTTTGGGCCTCTCAGATGTATTCATTAGGGACAGTTTTGTCCTTCAGTTCTGTGTTTATGTGGCAGATTTTCCTATTTAGCTTCATTAGGTAGGAACCCAAATGGGCTCTAACCTAGTCTCTTCATGGAATGGATGCTAAAGCACTTTTGGATTCCATAGAGTAGTGGAGCTGGAGAGAACCTTAGAGATAACAAAGGATGTTTCACTTGTAAGAACTGGAGGAAATGGGGCCAGAGGGAGCAAGTAGGAAACAAGGGACAGTGAGGTGGGAGGCACTCATGCAACTTATAAGAATTCCATGGTGCCCTGCTTGAGTCTTGCTGTTCATCACACACTACATGAGCTAAAATGGTTTTCTCTTTTACACTGGCCCAGGAAAAATCCTTGTCTTTCTTTGGGTTCCCAGATCTCACAACCATAACTTTGGGGCAACCAGAGCTTTGCTCCTGAATGAGAGGGGGCATTTCCTTCCAGTAGACCTATACCCTGAAATCTTCCTCAGGTTTACAATGGATGATGATATGATCCTGCATCCTTCCTGTGACTACTGGTATACTGGTCAGTCAAGAAGAATTTATTAAATAATTTACTAAAAATGGCACTTAGTATGTGCCATTTTGGGAAGCAATGGAGACACAAAGAAAAGCAAAAACAAAAAATAAACAAATTAAAACACCTCAAACTCAGTATGGATCAGGCAGATTCAATGAGTGATAGATTCCTTTCATTGTGTGATTGCTCCTGGAGTTGAGCTCCCCTTTCTTCCATTATTTTCCTCCCAAACCTCCTTCCACAACTGACTACTAGGTGAGAGAATTTCAAACAGCTCTAAGAGTGAGCTCCAACTGACACCTTGAACTCTTCATGTGTGTGTGTGTGTGTGTGTGTGTGTGTGTGTGTGTGTGTGTGTGTCTATGGTGCAGGCAGGAAACAGGAATCTCCCTTCTAACTGGCCCAGGCTACATTCAGCATCAGCACCAGGTGTGAGGGAAGCTCTCCTGACGTCCTAGATGTGGGTGATGATTGCCTTCCCAGGAAGAGAATGGAGGGGGGCAGACAGGGATGTTATCCGAAGAAGGAAGCAGCCCCACAGAACTCTACAGAAAATGTTTTGGGAGTGAGGAGAGGGAGCAGAACCAGGACTGTAGCTTGTGGTGACCAGATGCTGGGACTCCTTTAGGAATGAATTCTATCTTTCAGGGAACAGGAAGAGAAGGCCCAGGTTAGGGAGAAAAATCAGGGGTGAGGGTCTGAGGAATGTAAATCCCCACATTTCCACCCATTTCCCTGAGCCTGGCCTACAGCTAAGTGCTTCCCGCTCCTCCTCCATATAGCTCAGCTCAGTGGGGACTTTCCAAGCTCAGCTCCCTAAATGACTGCCCAGGCCAATCAGCAGCCAAAGAATCAGCAGGTTCATTAGTTTCTGGTTAAAGCTGTTATCTGCAGCTCCCCTTGACTTGCTTCTCTCCTCCCCTAGTTCCTGAGGCCTGTAGAAAGCTTCTCTCCCAACATTATTCTTTTCTATCTTCTTCTCCACATCCCCCAGTTCTCACATACCTCACCCTAACCAGGTAGTGGGCCCGGCTCTGGTCCTTCTCCTTTGTAAAAACCCCTGGCCTGTCGTTAGGAGGGGGAGTGATGATGATGATGATCATTTTTACACTGTGGGGCAGCACATTGATTTAGAAAACTACAATTTAACCTCATGCATATTGCAATGTACTTTTATTTAATTTGTTAAACATTAATCTGATTTGATTCCACTCAGGAGTTTTGAGGATAATAGGCAGCTCATAGCTGTGGGTTTGACCCCTCTCTCTCACACTACAAAGATGCTGTGCAATTTAGAGAGTTTTGCTCTCCTGAGACTATTGTTCTCTCTTTCCCAACCCCTGTGAAGTCAGTAAATATCTATATTTTACACCTGAGAAAACAGGATCAAAGAGAGGAAATGACTTGTTCAGAGTCACACAGCTAATAGAATAGCTCAACTCGAACCCAGTTCTATGGACTTCAAATTCAGTTGCTTTCTATCACTCGGCAGTCCTGTGTTCTGGGGCTCTATATTCAATTCTCTGAGCCTTTGCTGCTCTCTGCTATACTTTTATAACATTACAGACAGTTAGGGAGTATATTTTCTCTGCTCTACAGGATTTCATCCCCTTCAATATTTTAATAAACTCCTTCCTCATTTCTTTCTCAGCTACAGAAATACAGGTTGTTTCTCATAGTATGAATATATTGTACCCAGGGTATGTGGGGGCAGTGTCCCTGCCTCGTTCCAGATTTTTTTCCCCTGATTAATCTGTCAGTCAGACAACAAGTAATTACTAAGAGTCAATATTTAGAATGAGACAAACAACATACAACATCACCACTTCACAGAACATCTGGCAGGGGAACTCCGAATCTCAGTCAGTGATCAGGATGTAGTCTGAAGAGCAAGGATCCCAGGAGAAGTCCCCCTCCCTGGGTGAGGTTCCAACAACCCTCTGGACAGAACAGCTTTTCAGATGTGGGGGCTTCCATCTCGAGGGACTTCATTCCTTTAAGCCAGCTGGTTTCACCCAGGGAACTGTTCAGGTTTCCAGGATGAAACACATTCAAGGCTCAAAGGAAGGTATGTAATGGAGCATAAGAAAAGTGTCCTGCTTTCCTTCCGCCTCCCAGCATCTTACCCAATAATTGCACACACGTTTCCTTGTTCTCAGTCCAAGGTTATGCTAAAAGGACCTGGCTGGCATTTGTTAACATTCCTTAAAATCACAGAAAATACTCCAAGGACATGGCCGAGATTTCTTACACCCTTTGACCATCCTTTCTCTCCTTCTCATCCCCAGTCTTTCTCATGATGAAAATTTCTTCCTGTAAACATGTTCATGTCTCCTCCATCTTTAAAATCCTTTACTTTACCACGCCCCCTGTTCAAATAAGATCTACTTTCAAGGTTGTTCCTTTTTTTTAACCATTTGAAATCTGATTCTGACTTTACTACACAACTGAAACTGTTCTCTGCAAAGTTATTAATCCTCTGGGCACGGGGACACATCTGTAATCTCAGATTCTATGAGGTGGCTGAAGTTGGTGGATCTCTGGAGCTCAGGAGTTCTGAGTTGTGGAGGCATATGATGATCCACTGTCTGCACTAAATTCAACATTTATATGGTGAGACCCAAGGAGTGGGGTAGAGGGAGACCCTCTGCTTGCTTAGGGAAGGGGACAAACCATACCAGGTCAGACATGGAATCAATCAAAGATGTGCAGATCAGAAGTGGGAAAGAGTTTGGGAACAGACCCTGTATTTCCAGCCTCAGAGAATTGGGGAGACCCAGATTTTAGAACAAAATAAAATACAAGGTTATCATAATAATTTTTAACTGCTACATCTTATAGTATATTCTTAATCCTCCTCTTTCCAGAATTCTCTGTGGTAGTGGATGCTGTTAACCAGTCTTTCTTCCTGAATATATTTCTTCTCCATTGGATTTGTGGTACTATCCTTTCTGGGGGCTCCTACCTGCCTGATCACTTGTACATCCCTTTGCTAGGTCTGTCCACATCCTCTGCCCTGATCACACTTGTTCCCCAAGACTGTTTTTCTCTTTCTACAGCCATTCTCTTGATGATTTCATCAACTCATACTGGTTCATTTTATTATTTTTATTATGTATTTCTCCCAAATGTACATATCTACCCCTTATCTTTGTAAATCCCTAAGACCAAAAAGTGGGTACTTTAGTGGAGTTGTATTTTCAGTGGATGATAACTCATAGAGAGCCTTGAACTTGAAGCATTTGTTCTGAGGATTTCATATGGGAAAGAGTGACAGAGAGGTGACCACAAGGACTAAACACTTTATCCCCTAGTGGAATGTAACCTGCTTGAGGGCAAGGACCTTTTGGTTTTTTCCCCCTAATCTTTGTCTACCCAGTCACTAATTCTGGGCTTTGCATATAGTAGGTGTATAAGGCTTGTTAATAAATTAAACATTTAAAGCAGAGGAAACTAGACTATGAGATTTCAGTAGATAAATATGACTAGAGAGAGGCCTGGTGACTGAAATGAATGGTTGGGAAGCTATGCTGGAAAGAGCTGGGAATCTGGAAAATAGGCATTAGTTCTTGGAGGAACAGGAAGCAATGGAGAGACCAGGCTTCTATATGGATATAGAGGAAATTTAAAAGGAAAGAGAGAAGATAAGATAAATTGGAGGAAGATGTTTGGGACTAAAAGTGCATTAAAAGCTACTTATTTAAAATAACTAGACAGTATGATGAGGGCAGGGTAGCGAAGGAGAGATATGGCAGGAATGGATGAGTGTTTCCTTGTTCTCCAAGGCATGGGGTTCACAAGCGAAGGAAATTTGCTTACTCAAAGGCTGTGATATAAAAGGCTTTTATTATTAAAGAGGCACCAAGAGAAAGACTTCCTTGGTGGGCATTATCATTCTCAAGAGAGAAGTGATTTGCAAAGAGGCATTTTCTGAAGGCCTATTTTATACAGAAATCTAAGAATAGGCAAGATCATTTGAGTTTGTATATGAAAAGAGACATTCTCTGAAGACTCATCTTCCTGTCTCCAGAGGATGTAAGACCATTTGAGTCTTTTTGTTGGTGATTTTACATAACTTTACAGGGCTGTCTCAAGTCAGAGTTTTGCTCTCATCAAGTATAAGTTTGGAATGTTGCTGTGGTATAGGAAATGAGTAGATGGAATTAGAAAAATATGGTGGAATTTAAAAAAATATGAAGATGTTATCCACCTTCAGAGAAATTAGACAAACAAGCATGGTATGGTCTTACAGCGATGTATGTGTGCATATGTGTACATGATTAAAGCTAGCTATATGTATGTATATATATATTATATATATATATATATATAAATACATATAAATATATCTGCTCCTAATTGTAGTCTTCTGAGGGGAAAGGGAAAAAAAGAGTCATTTAAAAGACACATGAGAGAACAAAGAAAACCCTACAAGGGAGCAAAGAGACAATAGATGCTTCTAAACATAATTTGTAGTATTTATTTAGCAAAATTTAGGGAAATTTATTGTTTTATATTTTCTTATTTTCTCTTATGCATCTATCAATGTATTTTTTTCTATTTTGTATTTGTTATAAATAAATTTTAAAAAAATAACTTTTCTTACATATGATTGTGAATCAATGTCACTTAACACTAGGATTTAAGAATGAAGATGGGCATATATCCCATATATTACAAGATATTGTTAATATAAGCGCCTAACTTTAATGCTGATGCTGGTGTTGAATCTCTCTTCTCTCTCTCTCTCTCTCTCTCTCTCTCTCTCTCTCTCTCTCTGCTTGTCATTTCCTATAACACTTTCCCCTCCAAATATTTGTACAATATTGCTGTTATTGTGTACAACATTCTCCTGGTTCTGTTCACTTCACTTTGCATCAGTTCACATACATCTTTCCAGGTTTTTCTGAAATCATCTTGCTTGTCAATTTTTTTAATAGCTCAATACAATTTCTTCACAAATACCACAAGTTATTTGGTCATTCCCAAAATGACTAGTATACCTTCAATTTGTAATTTTAAACCATAACAAAAAGTTACTATAAATATTTTTAGTATAAATAGATCTTACTCCCTTTTTTATGTTTTTGAGATATAAACCTATCAGAAATATTGTTGGATTAAAGAATATGCACAATTTTATAGCTCTTTGGGATTATCCAAATTGCTCTTCCGAATGGTTGTTCCTATTACTATTAAAGGGGAAGGATAACCCATAGATGATATCTCTCAGCTTGGCTTCTTTCCCCTGACTTTAAGGGAGAAAGAGCAAAAGCCTATAATGAAAAGCAAATGGTGAATAAACCCACTTATCCAAGCAAGACAGAAAATAAATCAAAGAAGCTGTCAGATTAGAATATAGTATAAAATACATGAGAGAAAATGAACTTTTGGATTGAGTTAAGGTTTCAGTTCAAAGAAGGAAGAAGTGAACAACCTAACTTAGAGGAGATCTTCTCTTATCTATCTTTAGAGTTTCAAGGGAGTCCAAAGACAGGATAGGGCTGACCTTCCATATATACATCTCATTCCAAAGTCTTTCTTCACTAACACCCTGGAGTTTCCTCTGTCCATATTTCTATCTGAATAATGCCTCTAAAGTCTCTAAAGTCAATTGAGAAAAATTACTTAGCATTCTTTGTGTCAAGCAAGAGACACAAAGGAATCAATAAGATAATGTTTATGAAGCATTTTGCAAACTTTAATTCTGTAAATATTATTATGATATATCCTCAACACATAAAGTCATTCCAACTGATAATGTGAAAATTTTCTATTTATCTCTATTAAATTAAATCTCATTCTATTCAATCCTTCTGTCTTTTTGATGTGCTAATAACTTTTTTGGGTCCTGATTCTGTCACCCAACATGTTAGCTCTGTCTCTTGGTTTCATGCCTTCTATGTCTTCATCCAAGGCCCTGAAAAAAATGTTGAATAGAACAAGACAAAGAGAGATTCCTGGCATACCCTACTAGAAAACTTCCTCCAATCTGACCCATTAAGGACTAATCTTTGTGCCCCAGACATTCAACCTTTTCCAAATCCAGCTAACAACATTATTTTCAAGTCTATATCTGTCCAACATTTCCCCAAGAGTAGCATTGGCGGCTTGGTCAGATTCTTTTTTGGTTAATACATTTAGAACATTTTCCTGATCCATCAGTTTTGTTATAGTGTCAAAAAAGTTTTATCTACATGACCTTTTTTTGATGAGGCCTTTATGAACTCATACAATCATTCTTCTTTTTCAGAATGCTCACAAACTATGCATTTTATAATGTGTTTTTAAAGTGTCCAGGCAAGACATTTCCTCTGGGATACTTCCCTTCCCTGAGATTCTTTGATTTCTGTGACTTTTTTTTTTCATCAGTGGAAAAACATTTAAATATTAGAACATACCTTGAAAAAGGAACTTCTGATGCAGGTCATTCCTAATGCTAATTGGTTCTCTCGCCTATGATCCAACCCTAGAGCAGACAAGAGTCTGTAAATTCTTAGTCTAGGAGATGTGAGGGGTAGTTCCCACGCAGGGAGGGTCACCCTGAATATTATATCTTTCTAATCCCTGAACCTCATCTTGTCTCCAGGATGGGGTGTGTCCTGCTCCCCAGGGAAGTCTGGATAGAAGTTCTGGCTGTGACCCTGCTGGTGCTGAATTCCCAGGTGGCTGCAGGCAGACACAGCCCAGGTAAGTACAGAGCAGCAGCTCCCCAGAAATCTCAGGTGGGGCCAAGAGAGCATCCTTCTCTCCAGACCAAAGGACAGGATGGTCCTCAGGTAGATGCTCAGTAGGGGAAGCTGGTTTTCAGGCTCTTTTGGCCCTTGCTTCCTTTCCCTGTTTCCCTCAGGGTTCTGGGACTTGATACAGCTTGCTCCCTCCCACCCCCTCTCCAAGAGCTGAGAATCTAATCAGTTTATCAGTAATGTCTGTCAGGAACTGGGTGAAAGCTAAGGACAGAAAGAAAGAAAGTCCCTGTTCTCAAAGAGTTCAGTCTAATAGGGAAGACAACATGCAAGGACTCTAGAGATAAGGTATCTACAGGACAAATGGGACATCATCACCAGAGGGAAGGTACCAAGAGCAAAGGAGATCAGGAAAGGAGCAGAAGGTGGGATTTGAGCTGATACTTGGAGTTCAGGAGGCAGTTAGGAGGTAGAGGTGAGGAGGAGGAGAGTTCTGAGCAGGGGAGAGCCAGAGAGGGCCCAGAGTGGGGAGAGGAGGAATTTAAGGGAGGAAGAGCAAGAAGGTCAGAGACTTGGATAGAGGAGTTGGGGGTGGGGGTGGGGCTGGGAATGTAGAGTTTAAGGAGGAGGAAAAGGTGGGAGGGGCAGGTTGGGAAGGGCCTTGAAGGTCAAGCAGAGATTTTGTATTTGATCCTAAAGGTGAGAGGGAGTTGCTGGAGATTTTTGATTAGGGGTGACATGGTCAGAACTGCGAGGTCTGCTTCTCCCATCTCAGTTTCCCTGTCCTGCTATACACCTTCACAGGGTCTGCCTGATGTGCAGGAAAGGTTCCGATTTGGCTGTTATTGGGGCAGGAAGGGTAGACTTTCCTGCATTAATTTCCCGGGTATAATTCCAGGGCCACAGGGGAGGCTGGAGGATTTGGGATCACCCTGGTTTTCATGGATAACATCATGGAGGAGTAAGAGGAAGGTGTTTCCCTCTATTACTGTGAGGAGGGTTAAAGGGCTGGGCTGGAGAGACCGAGGGACTGAGCCAGGCTGGCTTGTCTCCTGTCTCCGTGATCCCTCGATGATGCTTTGAAACAAGAGGTATAAGCCCAACGTCCCCCCCTCCCCCTCCCCTGGATCAGGCCCCCCCCTTTCTCCGGCTGCTGCTGCTGCTGCTCTCCCTGAGGCCTCAGGCTGGATCCAGGGGCCGCTGCCCTGACACAGCAGGGGAGGATCCTGGGCAGGGGGGGGAGCCTCTGGGGGGGACACGATCCTCCTCCGGGTAATGTGAGTGTTGCAGGGGAGCAGAGAAGCGCCCCCGGCCCCGCCCCCGTTAGGTCCCTGCAGCCCGGCCTGGCCCCTGGCAGCGCCAATCTCGGCCCCTCCGGGCCCTGACCTGCCCCAGAGCTTCCTCCGGGACCCTGAGCCCCCTGGGAGCCTTGTCTCCTGCCCCGCCCCCGGGGAGAGGATGCGGGGTCACAGCCAGTGTCCGGGGCTGGGGGAGAGAAGGGGCCTCCTAGAGACCGTCTGTCCGGGCCGAGCAGGGGAAGCCCAGGGCGGGGGGACCCCCCAGTCCCGGCAGGTGACGCAGCTTAACCCGGGTGACAACCCCAGAGCCCCCGGTGCCGGCCATGTGGGTGATGGCCAGGTGCTGCCCCCGTGTGGACAAGCAGCCAAACTGCATCTTATTGAAGCAGCCTCCCAGCCAGAAGGGGTCTCACTTTGATTCAGCTTTTACTCTGTTTTATCTTTGCTCCCTTTGGAGACACAGAGAAAGAGAAAAGTCCCCGGGGAGACAAAGTGAGAACAGACGCGCCCAAATGGGTTATTTTCAGAATAACGCGGAAATAACGGCGGAGGGAAGGCACTAAATTAAGGGGATTGTGGGGGGCTCCTGCGGCTTCTGAACCGGGTTTTGTCCCCGTGTCTGGGGGTGGGACTGGCCGCGGAGGGTGTGAGACAGGGATTTATCACCGTGTGTGACTTGTACGCCTGCTGTACGCCCCCACGTGTCCCGGTCACGGGGAAACTCCCTGTCGGGAAAACGGCCGGGAACTGAGGGAGCTGGAGAAGCTCTGGGGGAGAAGGCGGGGTCTCAGTTGGGACCTGAGGGAGCCGGGGGAGCCGCGAGTCAGGGATGGGGAGCGAGAGCGTCCCAGACATGGGGGACAACAAGGGGAAAGGCCGGAGCTGGGAGATGGAGGGTCTGGTCGGAGGCACAGCAGGAAGCCGGATCCCAGCTGGGGGCGGGGGAGGCGCGTTTGATTCTGGAGGGAATAGGGAGCCCCGGAGTTACTGAGCAGGGGGCGCCTTTGTCAGGTCAGCGCCGGAGGAAGAACCGTTTGTCTCTTCTAGAGGGGGGAGCACGTTTCCTCACTGGTGCTCCGGAACCATGGCTGGTTATTGGGCAGAGGCCCTGAGTCTTCCAAAGATGTTTCCAGGTACATTATGCTGCTGTCTGCAGTCACTTCATTCTGCATTAATTCATACTGTCATTCAACCAATCAATCAACATTCATGAAGCACCTGCTATGTGTCAGGCTCTGCGCTGATACTGGGGACGCAAAAAGGCACAAAAGCCAGAATCCAGGCTGAGTGACTGGGGGAGCCTTTATTAGTGAGAGTTTGGGTGTCCAAGAAAAGAGGCATGTGAAGCTTTTCTAGAAAGAAAGTCAGGTGTGAGGAGGTTCTTTGCTCTGTAGAAGGACCTCACCAGACCTGAGCTGGATGGGATTCTCCTGCAAGTGATTATCTCACCTTCTTCTCCTTCCTTCCTCAGCCAGACACCCACACCAAGGGTCTGCACTCACTGTCCCCCCTTCTCTCCCTCACTCCTCAGTCTGGCTTCTCACCTCACTGCTCTCTCCCAAGTAACCCAGAGCTATGACTAAAGAGAATGATCTTTTCTCAGGCATCTTCCTCTCTGAACTTTTCAGTGAATTTGACACTGTCAGCCGCCTTCAATTCCTGGGGATTCTCTCCTCTTTGGGATTTTGGGGCTCTGCTCTCTCTGGTTCTCTCATCTGTCTGTTCATTCTTTCTCAGTCCCTTCTGCAGGTTTCTCATCCACATGACATTCCCCAAATGGGGGTGTGTCCTAAGGCTTTCTTGTCTCCTCTCTGTGACTCCATCATCTCCCACAGTTAGTTCCCAGCTCTGCTCAGTGACTCCTAGATCTGTTTCCTGCCCAAGTCTCTGTCCTGCCCCATCTGCTGCCTCCTGGTTGTTTCAATCTGGATGTCTCTAAGCTCCCTTAAACACATATTCAAAATTGAAATCACTGCTTTCCCCCCAAACACATACTTTTTCCAAGCTTTCCTATTCCTTTTATTTATGTTTATTTTATTAAAACTTTTTAATTTTCAAAATATATGCATGGATAATTTTTCAACATTGATCCTTGCAAAACTTTTCGTTCCAAATTTTCCCCTCCTTTTCCCCCTCCCCTAGATGTCAGGTAAATCCAATATATGTTAAACATGTTAAAATATATGTTAAACCCAATATATCTATACATATTTATCCAATTATCTTGCTGCACAAGAAAAATCAAATCAAAAAGGGAAAACTGAGAAAGAAAACAAAATGTAAGTAAAGAACAAAGAGAGAAAATGCTGTCAAATTTTCCTGTTCCTAATGAGCATAATTCAATTCTTCTAGACTCATGGTCCATGACTCTGGTTTTCTCTTCCTTACTCTGCCTTCCCCCACAGTGTCCCTGGCATAGCATCCCTTACATGTGGCAGATGAAAGATGAAATGACCGAGGAAACAAATGTTTGAGTTTAAGAGCACATGGATTTTTTTTTATTTTTTAAAATAACTTTTTATTGACAGAACCCATGCCAGGGTAATTTTTTACAACATTATCCCTTGCACTCACTTCTGTTCCGATTTTTCCCCCTCCCTCCCTCCACCCCCTCCCCCAGATGGCAAGCAGTCCTTTACATGTTAAATACGTTACAGTGGATACAATATATGTGTGCAGAACCAAACAGTTCTCTTACTGCACAGGGAGAATTGGATTCAGAAGGTATAAATAACCCGGGAAGAAAAACAAAAATGCAAGCAGTTTATACTCATTTCCCGGTGTTCTTTCTTTGGGTGTAGCTACTTCTGTCCATCCTTGATCAATTGAAACTGAATTAAATCTCTTTACCGAAGAGATCTACTTCCATCAGAATACATCCTCAAACAGTATCGTTGTTGAGGTATATAATGATCTCCTGGTTCTGCTCATTTCACTTAGCATCCGTTCATGTAAGTCTCACCAGTATTCATCCTTCTGGTCATTTCTTACAGAACAATAATATTCCATAACGTTCATATACCACAATTTACTCAACCATTGGCCAATTGATGGGCATCCATTCATTTTCCAGCTTCTAGCCAGTACAAACAGGGCTGCCACAAACATTTTGGCACATACAGGTCCCTTTCTTTTGGGGTATAAGCCCAGTAGAAACACTGCTGGATCAAAGGGTATGTACAGTTGCACATGGATTTATTAAGCAATGTCTGCCAGGGATTCAATAAACCAGGGCCAGATCACGTCAGTTTAGGACTGGACTCCAATATATTAAGAATTGTTAAGTAAGACTCATGAATTTCAATTCGTTAAAAAATAAACAATAGAACATTAGGCGACTTGAATTCTAATTGAAGCAAAGATTAGGGACTTTCCAAGCTGCAAGGGGAAAGCAAACAGGTGCAGTTCCTTAAAGTCAGAACAAGAGGTGCTCCCTTTCCCCCAAATGTCTGTTAACAATCAAAGGAACCTGGAAACAATAACTGATTGATTAGGATGGGGCCAGTTTTCAGAGAAGTCATATATGGTTTATATATGTTTACATATACATGTACGGATGTACAATTGTGAGAAAACTCTCTGCCTCAGTCTCTGGATCTGTTCTGTTTCTGGTCAGCAGAACTCGGGGCCTTAGTTAACTGTCTCTAGGCAGCAGGGAGAAGGGGGCGTCCTCCCAGTCATTGTGCAAACAATGAAGAAATGTTTTCTTTCTGCCATTTCCCACAGTGAAATACAATTTTCTCACAAGATAGAAATTAGACGCTATCCAGAATGGAATAGAAAGGGAACTGAGCTACCTCCAGAAGTGAGTCACAAGGTGGAGCCCATGTGGGTCACAATTCTCACAATTTCCCCCTGCACCATAAGAGCAGACCCACATATCCTCTCACCCAGATTATGATAATGGCCTCCTAATCACTCTCCCTGCCTCCTCTCTTTTCATTCCAGAACTAAAAATGTGTTTTTCCTTAAGAGAAATCTAAGTCACTCCTCTCTTCCTAGACTGCAGTGGGTCCCTATTACTTCTGTGATGAATTAGAATTTCCTGTTTATTCCTTCACAACCTGGCTCCCACCTATGTCATATGATAATCCCCTTCTTGCTGCTCTCTGTGAAATGCCCAACCTGGCTCTTTCTGATGGGGCGCAGCTCCTCAGGGGAAATGTAGCAAGAATCCTGTGGCCACCAGGTTTTGGGAGTGATGTAGTTATCTATTTCTTCCCCTAGCTTTTAGGGAAGATGTAGAGAAAACCCTGAGATCTCCTGGCCCTGGGAGAGCTTTAGTTCTACAAGCTTCGCTGGCTGTCAGATAACAATCTGTGGGTCAGAGATGACAAAGTTACTGAGACAGTGATGAGATGCACACCAGACCCCTCCTCAAATCCTCCTGCAAGCCAAAAAATGAGCATCTCAGTGACATAAACAACCTGCTCTCTCTTACCTTTTCCTATAAATTTATCTTCTTGCTCCTGGCTCTTTGCTAACTTCTTTTAGAACTTAGTCCACCTTAATTGGCGTTACAAATAGAATAAACTTTTGCCTCTTGACTTGGAGATGGGTCTCAGCCTGCAGATTCTTCTTTTTTCCCCCTGAGGCAATTGAGGTTAAGTGACTAGCCCAGTGTCACACAGCTGGGAGGTGGTAAGTGTCTGAGGCACTCCAGGGCAGGTCCTCTATCTAATTCTTTTGAGACCCTCATAGACCAGGTCTGGAAGCCCAACCTTTTGAGGTCTCCTTGGAACCCCATTTACTCACACTCTGCACTCATCTCCCATCTCTGGGCTTTTGTCCCTGGCATCCCCCTTTCCTGGCTCACTCCTCCTCAAGGATCCCCAGCCCAAGCAACACTTTCTGGAGGAAGGCTTTCCCAGTCCCCTAAATGCCAGTGTCTCCCCCCTTCTCTTCTACCATTTGTACTCATGCCGTCTGTACTGTTATGTACACTTGTCACTCCATTTGTATGCAGAGCTGGCAAAGTTCCATTCTTTATATTTATACAATGTATATTCTATATATTATGCCTAAATACAAAGTAGCACCCAGGAAGCACTTGATAAATGCTCACTGACGGGCTGACTCTCTTTGGGAAGTAGAGCCCTGCCCAGAGAGTGAAACAATGTCAAATATACAGGAAGCCATGAAACGAGGTGAGGGGCAGAGGTCATGGCAGGTATGGAGGCCGTTCACACGTGTGGAGGTGGGAGATGAGATGCTGAGTCTGGGGAGCAGCAAATGGGCCAGTTAGTCTGACAGGTAAATTGTGAGTGAGAGGGAATAAGAAGAGATGCTGGAGAGGGAGGCTGGAGTCAGACTGGAAGGGCTCTGGATGTCAAGGCTGGGATTTTGAAAGTCTTCCAAGTCCATAGGGAGCACTGCAGCTTCTTGAGGAGGGGAGTTAAGTGGTCAGACTTGTTCTCTAAGTTCTGTTTTGTCATTTGCAGGGTGGATAGGTAAGTGAGAGGAATCAGTGTTTTAAGTGCCTTCTGTGAGGCAGGAGCTGTACGGAAGACTAGCTTACCCATAACAGGATCCTTTCCTGCCTTTAGGAAGCTTACTTTCCAGGAGGAGGACCTAAGTCATGTCCGGGAGGGGAGGCGAGAGAGGGAGCCTGGTCCCTTGGTCCCACAATGGGCGCAGAGACATCCCGTCAGAGCAGGGGCCGGAGTCCTCTCAGCCTCGAGGCTAAAAGCGATGAGATCTTTGGGGAGAATGGGCAGTGAGCCCCAGGAGTCCGGCAGCGGATTGGGTCTTTGCGGAATGGGGAAGGGGGATCAGAGAGGCCTCGGGTGGTTGCTGGTACACTCCCCAAGAGCATCAGCCCCAGGCTGGGGTGGCTGAGAGGCCGCAGACAGTTGCAGACTCTCGCCCTCCCTTCATTCCCACTTTGCGATGTGACCTCGGGGAAAGATGCTGGCTGTCTCTGGGCCTCGGGGTGGGGTGGGGCAGGAAGAGGCAGAGGCTGTGGGGCCGAGGTCTTAACGGTCAGGCCCAGGCTCTGGTCTTGGGTTAGAGGAGGAGGATGGTCAAGGGTCGGAGTCCGTCACGGCTGACCCGGCCGGAGCCCCCCACAGAGCACTTCTTAGGTGCAGAGTAAGGCCGAGTGTCACTTCGAGAACGGGACGGAGCACGTGCGGTTTGTGCATAGATACATCTACAACCCGGAAGAGATTGCGCGCTTCGACAGCGACGTGGGGGAGTACGTGGCAGTGACGGAGCTGGGGCGGAGCATTGCTGAGTATTGGAACAGCCAGAAGAATTACATGGAGAGGGCAAGGACCGCAGTGCACTGGTTTTGCAGGGTCTCCTATGAGATTTCTGAGCCCTTCTTAGTGCGCAGGAGCGGTGAGTGTGTGCCCGGTAAGGGGAAGGAGGGTGCTGGGGAGGGGCAGAGGAGGGAGGGGAGAAGGGAGGAGGTTGTGGTGAGAGGGGGCAGGAGGAGGAGAGAAAGAGGCAGGTCAGAGAAGCAGAGACAGGGACCCCAAGAACAGGGGAGAGACTGGGGAAGAGCAGGGACACTGGAGGATGAAGAAGGAGGAAGAAGAATGGGGGAAGGGTCGAGATGGGGGGAGAAGGAAGGGGAGAATGACTGGGGGGAAACCGAGGACAGGGACAGAGGGCAGGGAGAGGGGCCCTCTTGGGGCAGTTTTTACTCCTCCATTCTAATGGGGACAAAGTGCCCCAGGCTCGGGCCCCAACCGCCACCAGTAAAAAGCTCCCATTCATTCCTCACTAACCTGGCTCATAGACGGCAGGGGAAGCCCCGGAGAGGGGCCAGGCCCGGGTCAGGGAGACACCTTCCTAGTCCAGATCCGGCCTCCTCCCCTGTGACCCTGGACAAGTCACTTCCCCTCCCCTGCATCAGTTCCCTCATCCATGAGATGAACCGGAGAAGAGCACAAACCTCCAGTGTCTGTGAGAAAACCCTGAATGGGCCCCCAGAGGGAGGGACAGGCCTGAAAGGGGATGGACTAACCTCAACATGGTCCCTGTGAGACACATCCCCCGAGGCCCAGCAGTCAGGGAGCTTTTCACAGAAGACACAGAAGGGCTCCTTTTGTGCCCCCAACACTGAGCTCTTAGAGGCTTTCCCTGCCCCTTTTGGTTCCCCCATAGTCCCCCCCAATCCTTCTCTGACAACTCAGATCCCCACAGCTGCAGTCTCCTCACTGACATTTCTTCCTCCAGGGACCAGACATGTTCCTGCTGCTTCCGGCCCCTGGACCCTGGGCCAGGATGCTCAGGTTTCTCCTGGGCCCAGAGTCCCCCAGGGCTCTGGATACAGAATTTCTCCATGGATGGATACCACCATTTCTGGCCCTGGGAGAAGGGGAGACTGAGCCTGCTTAAGGAGCAGAGGTGGGGGCCGGGCCAGGAAGCCCTGCTCTGGCTCCTCCCTCAAGAGCTTCCTTCTTCCCTTCAGCTCACCCCAAGTTGATTGTGTATCCATCCAAGATGGCGCTTCCCCTTCATCCCCTCCCCCTTCTTCCCCCCTCCCCTCCCCCCCACATCACAACCTGCCTGTCTGCTCCAATGCTCCGTCAGCTGTTTCTATCCCGGGGACATTGAGGTCCGGTGGTTCCTGAATGGGCGGGAGGAGACGGCAGGGTTGGTGTCCACGGGCCTGATGGGCAATGGAGACTGGACCTACCAGACCCTGGTGATGCTGGAGATGACCCCCCGGCGCGGAGATGTCTACACCTGCCACGTGGAGCACTCCAGCCTTCAGGGACCCGTCCTCTTGGACTGGAGTGAGACAGAACTCCCTCCCCTCCAGTGCTCACATTGCTCAGGGCATGGAGCTAGCTGTGGGACCCCCTCAGTGTGTGGCCTGTATCCCCTTTTCTTCTGCCCTGGGCTAATACAAGCCCCATGTGGTGCTAACCCCTCTTTCCCTTTCACAGCCCCCAATGGCAGTGCAGAACTGAGAGTTAGTGGACACCGAGGACCTTGTCAGGCTCCCCCCACCCCCAGCCCTGGAGCTTGTCTCCCTCTGGGACCCTGTGATCAGCCTAGAGACACCTTTCCCATATGGTAGGGGAGGATGGATGGATGTCAGTGTCCCCTGAAGAGCTTTCACTTCCTGAGTCCTGAAGGCCCTTTCCTCCTCCATCCCTGCCTTCCTTAGACAGGATTTAGCTTCTCAGGCTCCTCTCAGACCTCTCTGCTCCCCACATGGGACTGGGGAAGGTTTGACCTTTGGTATCTCCTGTCCTCAGAAGCCCAGTCTAAGTCTGCCCAGAATAAGGTGCTGAGTGGAGTCGGGGACCTCCTGCTGGGGCTGATCTTCTTTGGGGTCGGTCTCATTGTCTACAAGAGGAGCCAGAAAGGTGAGAGTCTCTAGGGAAAGCCCTGAGCCCCCCGCCCTCCATGGTGTGGATTGTGCCAGAAATCTGGCCCTGGGTGTGAGGGGGGTGTGGGGGGGGGGGGAAGGATGGTCTAACTCTGGTCCAGCTCCTCTTACAGGTCCTCCTGGTTCTTATAGAAGGGGGGGAAGTGGCCAGATCTCAGGGCTCAGAGGGAGTCCCATATTCATTAATAGAGATAGTCTTGGGAGGAGTCTCAGGACTCACACAGCTGTAGAGGGATGGATAAAGTACCAATTAAGTGCTCCCTCTGAGGTGTCAGCTACTGGGCTGAGCAGTGTCAAGAGCTCCCTTTCCCACAATGCTCAGTTCCCTTTGCTTCTGTGACTTTAAGATTTAGAAGTATCTCTATGTCTGTCTTCCTTCCTTTCCCAGGGAATTGGGAAATCACAGCCAGCGGGTAAGATCCTTCTGCCAGGTGGGATCAGGTTCTCATAGCTACAGTCTATGCCCAGTGGGGCCTGAGGCTAAGAAGAGACTGGGGGCCCTTAGTGGGAAGAAGTGGTACTGCTGGTGGCTTAGACCCACATGGGGACTCTAATGTGACTGTTCTCTGTCCTCTGCAGGCCTCCTGAGCTGATCCTGGAAGCTGTGTCCCCTAGACCTGTGCCTCCCCTCTCAGCCTCCCTCTCAACATTTGGAGGCCCCTGCTTGTGTCAGAGCTCCAAGAGTTTAGCCCCTCTGATCCCTTCTCTGGAATAGTTCCTTCCCTTCATCTTCAAGTCTTCTGGACTCTGGGGAATTTCCCCAACAGCCTCAGAGACCTCCTTTACCCTCCTTTCTTTCTGTACCTGTGTTTTATCATTTTTGTCCCTTGAGCCTTCCCCCCATATTTAGAAGGCTGAGAATCAGCTGGGACTTGGTGACACAAAGTCAAAGTGGGGGAGCAGAGGGAGGAAGCTTTAGCACTTGGGATTTTAAGTATCTGTCAAAGTGAGAAATGCCTCCAGAGGTGAATATTGCCATTCACGCTCAGCTGGTGCCGCTTGTTCATTTCCTTCCATAATTCCTGCAGAGCCGATTACCCAGCATGCTTCTGGTCTTCTCTATGTTTCTTGACATTAAATGGAGACCAAGTCCCTCGTGGTGTCTGCCCAGAAATCCTTAGCTTTCCCTATGTGATGGCCCCCCTCATTCTGCTGATATTCTCTCTGGTGACTTTCCTTCTCTCACTTCTGCTCCATTCTTCTTTGATGATCTGCTGTAGCCTTTGGTTCCCTTTCATGTTCTTCTCCATTTTACTTTTAACAAATTAAAGTTTTAGCAATACATTTTGTGTTTATATTATATTCATTACTTAACATATATCATATCCACACTAGCTTTCCCTCATAACAAAATTTTTACTCGAGCTCCACAATAACCATCACATTGATCACATATATCTAAATATATATGTGTAGTACAGACCCTCAGTCTCCCTGCTTCTTCCCTGAAATGTTTATTTTTCCTTTTCTGTGGCTAAATTTGATAATGACATAACTTTCATCATCATTTCCCTCATCTCCCATTTTGTAGTCTCAGATGTGTTTCTTTCCTGCTTCTGCTTACAATGTCAGAGTCATACCAAAAACTGAATTGTTTCCATGTGAATTGTCTTTAGGAAGATCCCGAAGATCCCCTGGCAGGAAAAGATACCAGATGCTAAGGCCCTTTCTCACACTACCTTGCTGAGCATTCAGATCCGGCTGCTGTAAAGTCTATTGGCCACATTGTTCCAGTGCCCAGTGTGTGCTTGCCAAAAAGACTTTTCTGGAGAACTCACGTAGAGCAAGGGCTCACCTGGTGATCAGAGAAATGATACAAGGACTCTCAAGGAGTCTCAATTTTAGAAGTGATTGCAGGGTATTGGGAGACACTGGCACAGTATCACCCAGCATGGAGTGCCCTCATTCCAGGTGCTGTGCTCTATGAACAGAACAGAAATAAAGTAGCTCAGAAGAAATGTGAGACGTGGATTAAAGAGAATCCATCCAGATGTTCATATTTGTGCCGACCTGTGATAGAGCATTCTGAACTTGTATTGGTGAATCAGCCACAGTCAGATTTATTGTGATTTGACTCTAATTTAGTGATATCATTTTGATTCTTTTCAAGAATGAAGGACAACACTTTTTTTTCCACAATTGTACCAGTTCACAGATCCACAAAGGTTATCAATCTGTATTTGTGTAGTCCTTCTCTTGTCAACCATTTTCATGTGTTATTATTTGAAATATTTGCTGGGAATATGGGAAACCTCAATGTTGTTTTTATTTGGATTTCTCATTAGGGATTTTGAGCAAACTTGAGATCTATTTATTTCCTTTGATTATTTACCTACTGTTAAGTTTCTTAATTTTATAGATTTCTGTTCATTTCCTACGTGTCTTAAATAACAGATGTTTATCGGAGACATTTGATGCCAAAAGTATTTCCTCCTACTCCCTAGCAACCTAGATTCTAGGTGTTGATATTATCATGCAAAGGCATCTCAATTTGGGGCAATCAAAATTGCTTTTTCCTTTGACTTTCTTCTAGATCTTATTTAATTAATAATCTCCCTACAAACACATACCTTGGACACAGTTGTATCTACTCTCAGTCATTTTGTGGACCTTTGGTAAAAGTTTGTTAATCTTTTTATTAGTGACAGTAACCAAACCTTATCCAAGATTCCCCTGACTTAGTGATATTGGGATAAGTAGAAGGAAATTAACTTTTTGAAAATTATCAGATCACGTGTCCATACTGTATAGCAGGAAATGCTTTCTAAATAAATGGTTTTTTGTGGACAATTAATTTCCATGCAGGTTTGGGGCTGCCTAGAACTTATTTTTCCTAATGACATTTTTGGGAGACCATTCATGCTATCAGCAGAAGTGTCAGGAGGGAGGAAATGGGCTTGCTTGGGTTTTCTCCTTCTTTGGAGGGTGCAGAAACCTCTAAGTGTCAGAGCAGTAAATGGCAGCTGGGGAAATGTGGGGAGAGTGGCAGCTCCCTAAAGGGCTGGTAGGACACGAGGCATCCAAGATTGCTCAACTGCTTTTCCTTCTTATGCAGAGACAATGCCATCTCTGAGGGATGTTTCAGCTTTCAGGTTTCCATAGAGTCTAATCTGTCAGAATGTTTATCTTTCTATGTCCACTAAGGAACATTTGGAATTCCTAGAACACTCTTTTATTTGGACTGATAGGCATCTCGTGTTTGAAATAATAATTTTTCAAAATAAAAGATCTTAGGAATTTTGGGATGTAGGGTAAAGTAGGTGAAACAACAAGTCACTATTGGAAGCAAGGAACTGAATGATTGTCAGGAGCAGGTGAATGCCAAGAGAATTCCCTTTAGTGTCTATGTGACCTGTCATCCCACACCCTGTTGGAAAAGGGTGGACTATGCCCTCATCTTCCCTAGCCAATAGATGTAAAAGAAACATGTGAAATCAAGCAGATAACTAGCATATGGTTTTCATCTTTAACTATCAAAAATCCTGATCAAGAATTTTCAGAAATTTAAAGATGAAGAGATTGGAATTTTATACCTAGAATCAAGCTTTTTCCAAATCTGGCAAATTTACAAATTAGGGGAAGGGAACCTAGAGCAAGGGCTTTGTCTGTTTCTCCTGGTTGTCCAACTTCACCTTTTTTTACCCTTAGAGTTGCTGTGGGCTTTTCTCACACACATAGTAATTATCAATTTAAATTCCAATATTATGACAATAACCCAAATAACTTAATTATCAATTTCACAATTTTCCTAGGTGATTGCTAAATAGACATAACATAGTCTGTCACAAACATGGATGGGAATCTCATGTGATTTACAGTTAAGTTTCTGAGTTTAACACAAAAACCAATTGAAAAAAATATTTTAAAAATAGCTTGTGAGATTCTAACTGGAGTCAATTGAGTCAATTATCTCTTAGTTGTTTCTCAATTCACAAAATCCAGGAAAGGGCCAGTCCATCTCAAGAATGCAGGTCTTTTCACCTTGAGGTTGTCATCAGCACAGCCCAACTCCTTTTAATGCCAACATAAACTTGTAATTGCCCGATTTAGAAAGCAACATAGTACCTTAAATCTATTTCATTTAATTATAAGATACAAATGTTATCTTTTTAGGTAAGTTACTAGACAATTTTGTTTTAATAACCAATTTTTTATCTTAAAATTAAATAAAATATAATTTAAACTTCTAGTAGCAATACTTAATATTAATGCACACATATTTCTAAAATTTTATTGTCAAATGCATCAACTGAAAGTAATTCTGTCATACACAATTTAAATTTAAACACTCAGAAATTTAAGTCACAATTTTGGGAGAAAACTCTTCTTCCTCCTCAAAAACTCTGCTCTTTTAGACTCCCTACAGTCTTTGAAAGGACAATAAACTATTTGAGACCTGAGATGGAGACACAAGCCCCTAGGAACCAAATGACAATGACTTCTATCTCTCCCCTAACCCATGTGGACTGCTCATACAGGAAAGAGGGAAAGATTTTAAAGTGTAAGGTAGATTTCCCTAAATTTTTGCAAGCCACATGGAGGTAGACCATACTCTTTTACAGAGTCCAGAGTTTCCAGAATAGAGTTTTGAGACTATGAGGTTTTGGGAAACATAGGGACTGTGTGAGTCAAAGAACACCAACTCAAATAATAAAGGAGATTTCTCAAGGTAAAAGCAGAAAGAGATTTTATTATGATCTCACAAGAAAGGGTATCTCTCTCTTAACAAGCAGTCAGGCAAAGAAAGGCAAGTTACAGAAGGAGAATACCAGATTATATACACTTAATTTGGAAATTCCCCACCCACTACTGGCCTCCAATCTAGGTGAGCAGGGAACAAACTTACAATCTAAACTTTCCCAGATACAAAGAATAAGGAAACAGAAATTAACCAATACAAAATCATAAAAGGATTCTTAAGCTTATTTAGCATGTGTGGTATGGCAAATCCAATTTATAAACACTCAGAGATATCTCGATGAAGAATAGAAGTGTTTATTTTAGAATCTTGCAAGAAGCGAACATCTCTTTACTGGAGCTCTTCCAGTGGAGGTTAATTTCCACAGAGATTGAAATGAGTTATATAGTTATGGTGACAAGAATAATGTTTGGAAGTAACATGAACTAATCCATACAGGGAATCCAGCAGGAGTCTCTCAGCCAAAATACAGTGACCTTGGTTCTTCTGTCCTGATTGAGAAGGTCAGATCAGCAGCCCAGATGTGAGACATCCAACACAATCACAGGAGACAAACTGTGAGCTCCTGAATCCCAGGATGAGAGGCCAAGATTATGTTTCTCATGATCTCATTTGGGACGCTTTTCCACTTCACACCCCCCTTTTCTTGAGACCGTCAGAGACTGGACTCATCAGAGGCCAGGGGAGAGTTAGTGACCCTGGTGACAAACAACTTAACAGTCTGGATCCTCTTCCTGATATATGTGGGGGGGAGAAGGAGAACTCTCCTGAGCTTCCTCTGCAGGACAACAGGGACTTCTCAATGACTATGCTGGGGCAAGAGCTACAGGCTTTCCCACAGTACTGAGTAGCCCGGATAAGCACCGCCTCTCATCTTGAATTTTTGTAGTTAGAAGTTTATTACTAGCTCTTCACACTCTAATGCAGATGGTACATCCCCAAATGTGTTGATATAAAAATCTAAGATCTTGACAACTTGATAAACATAAAGAAATGCTGTCTTATTGGTGCCTGGAAATGACATCCTTAGAGTGATAACCTTTGCCGTCTGTCTAGGATAGAAATTCCTTTTATTATGACAAATATATCAAGAAACATTTTGATGTCTCTCTCTTATTTCTATAAATATGTGGCCCTGAGACCACTCATTTACTGATCCTTCCCATCCTGGTGTTGGGGGATCAGTCCTGGCCCATAATAATCGCTCTTAAAAACTTTCATTAATTGGCTGCCCTGTGTTTTCTTTTGCCGGGGTACTTCATTTGGAGACTCCCCAGCAAGATAGCCTTTGGCTCTGTTTGCGTCCCTTTCCCTAGAGGGCAAAGGGGTTACCGTCTCTAGGGGGTGGCCACCAAGAGATGTTCCTCGGCCTCAGACCTCAGTAACCTACTTTTGCGAACTGGGCGAGGAGACGTAAAATTGACTCAATTGGCTTCAAGCATTCTGGAAACCGGTTCAATTCTGGATGAGTACTCTGGGATAGTAGGTAGTTACACTGGATGCAGCAATAGTAACATCTACTGGCCTCCACAGGATGCTGTGGGAGTGCCCTGGTTGGTTGTCTCTGGAACTGTTTTGTCTGTTTCTTGTGTTCCCGGTTGTGTGTTTGCTGTCCTTTTGTATGTGTGTGTAGGTGTGTGTGTGTGTTTGGGTGTCTATGTATCTATTGAAGTGGGAAATTCTGAATCAAAAACTCATCAAGAGGAAAGGCCCCTGAAGTATTTTTTGAAGAACTTTCAAGAATTTCAGAAAAATGCTAATGATTATGGTTATAAAGTTACCAAAGGAGAGTAATTGAGAATTGTTGTTCTTAATGGCCTAGTTTGGGAATCAGCTGGCCACCAGAAGGAACCTTTAATCCACAATTAATTGAAAAAGTAAAAAGAAAGGTCTTAAGCTAATGTGCAAGGGCAGATCAGGTTCCATATATCCTTGTCTGGTCAGATGGGGTTCCTCTGAAAACACTGGTTGGTAGCACTGCCTCAAAGGTTCCCACAAGGGTCCCTGTGACCCCTATGCCTGCAGCCTCCCCTCGTACTTGTCCTAACCCCAAACACCAGTACCCCAAAGGCTTCAAAAGCGGAAGAGGCAGAAGAGGCAGCTTGCTCCGGCAAAGGTACAGAAAGTTGCCATCTGTGTCCCATTCTGCCTCCCTTGCCAGTGGAAGATCTCCTAGATCCACTGCAGGTTCCACCCCCTTACCGCCCTCTCCCTCCATAATCTGCTGTCCCTCTCAATGTCCAGTCCAGAGTCCATCCCATACCAGAAGGAGTGCCACCTATAGGCCCCCCCACCGTGAGTCCTGACTCCAGTACCCCCACTTCCCTGTTTCCCTTACAAGAAGTTGCACCCATCTAGGACACCAGGGATCGCAATCACCCATTTATGGTTTATGTCCCTTTTTTTTTTTTTTTTCACTAGGGATCTTTATAATTAGAGGCAACAAAATGTGTCTTTTTTTGAAAAACCCCAGGGGCTGATTAGTCTCCTTGAGACTATATTCTTTACACATCAACCAATCACCAACAGCTTCTTCAGGTAATCTTCACTAGTGAAGAGAGGGAGCACATTGTTAGGGAAATGAAGAAGAGAGTCTTAGGCACTGATGGCTACCCAATGCTTGACTCCTTGTGATTGGCCCGTGTGGTCCTTGATACGTGGCTTGACCATGGGAAGGAGGCCTAGACCGGTACCGCCAGTTGCTCTTAGCCGAGCTTAGAGGGGCTGCAAGGAAACCTATGAATTTGTCTAAGGTTACTGAGGTATAGCAAGGGAAAGATGAGGCACTGGCTGTTTTTTTAGAGAGGTTACTGGAAGCCAATCATACTTATACACCTATTGACCCAGAGGATCCAAATAACTGCAGGGCAATTGTTGTTGATTTTATTGCTCAATCTGCTCCAGATATTAGGAAGAAATTGCAAAAGATAGAGGGTTTTGAGGGGAAGACTCTCTCAGAGCTAATTGAAATAGCACAGAAGGTTTTTTAATAACTGGGAGGAACTTCAGGACCAAGAAAATAAGAAAATGGCCAATGCAGTTATAGCAGCTGTAGAAGAGACTGACAGAAATGGCTGGTGGAAGAAAGCAGGGTGGGGGGGGAGAGGGGGGGAGGAGCAATGGCTCCCGAAAAGGGGCCGACTGCCACTGGGATCTGATCAATGTGCATATTGCAGGAAGTATAGATATTGGAAAAATGAGTGCCCAGAGCAGAGGGGAGGAGAATCAGTTCTGGCCACTGCCCAAACAGAATAGGAATGCCCGGGCTCCCACATTAGCTCACAGACTCCCTGGGAACTGAGGGTCACTTTGAATGTGATGGGTCACCCTATCCACTTCTTAATGAATACAGGAGCTACAAATCTGTTCTCCAAACACCCTTGGGAACCCTGTCAAAAGACACTATCTATATACAGGGGGCTATCAGAAAAATAAAGAAGGTCCCTTATACGACTTCATGTACAGTTGACTTGGGCCAAGAGGTGGTAAGCCATTCTTTTCACGTGATGGCAGATTGCTCTTACCCCCTCCTTGGGAGGGATATTTTACACAAACTGCAGGCAACTATTTCCTTCAAGGACTGGGATGATCCCCATGCTTCCTTTGCCCCACAACTGCTTGTTTCCTGTCCCCCTGGGGGGGTCCTTGCTCCAGCACCTCAATTTCAAGCAGGCATGAGTATACTTTTGCCTATTTTTAAATCCCTAGTTCCCGGGGTCTGGGCTGAAAACTTCCCATTTGGGCATGCTGCTCACCACACCCCCATGATAGTCCAACTCAAGGCAACTGCTGTTCCCGCACAGGTAAAACAGTATTTTATCCCTCAGCAATTTTTGTAGGGGATTAAGTCTCACATTGATAGACTCTTACAAGCTGGAATACTTTGCCCTTTACTGGAGCGCATGGAATACTCAGCTTTTGCCAGTCAGAAAACCTGGGTCAGGAGATTTCTGCCCCATTCAGGACCTTAGGGAGGTAAATAAGTGGATTGAAACCACACACCCGACTGTGCCTAATCCTTACACTCTTTTGTCCTCCCTGAGCCCTGCTCTGACCTGGTACACAGTACTGGACCTTAAGGATGCATTCTTCTCAATTCCCGTGGCACCCATTACCCAGCCTATTTTTGCTTTTATTTGGGAGGATCCCAATACTTGGAACTCTCAGCAATTAGCCTGGACCAGGCTCCCCCCTCCCTCCCCCCCCATGCTCTTTGGAGATGCATTGGAGAGCGATTTGCAGGACTTTAGAGCCACTAACCCTGGAGCTGTCCTGTTGCAATATGTTGATGATCTGCTGCTGGCTGCCCCAGATAAAGATCGATGTTTCCTGCTCACCGTGTCCCTCCTTACACTCTTGGCAGAGAAAGGATATCGGGTTTCAGAGAAGAAGGCCCAGATCTGTTCCGAGGAATTCACATATTTGGGTTTTGTTTTCAGGGAAGGGCTTCACTTCCTGTCCCCTTCCTGCATCTCTGGGATTCTGAATACCCGTACCCCCAGTACCAAGCGTCAGTTGAGGGAGTTTCTGGGAGCCACTGGGTGCTGCAGACTCTGGGTTCTTGGTTTTGCCGAGGCCTCATACGCCCCCCTCGCTGACCCCAGGGAATCCCTTGTGTGGGGCTCTGAACAGGACGCTGCCTTTCATTTGCCCCGGTCAGCACTCCCCTCCCCTCCCCCGCTCGCCCTGCCAGACCTCTCTAAATCTTTTCATCTCTTTGTTGCTGAAAAAACAGGGCTTGCTAAGGGAGTCCTAACCCAGAGACTTGGTCCTTGGTCCTGCCCTGTGGCCCATCTGTCCAAGCAAATAGACCCTGTTGCCGCTGGCTGGCCACTGTGTCTTTGGTCCCTGGCGGCAGCTGCTCTTTTGGTGAAAGAGGCATTCAAACTCACTTTCGGGCAGCCCCTGGAGGTGGCTGCAGAACACCGTTTAGACCAACTCCTGCATGCTCCCTCCCCCCTCCCCCCCCCCCCTTGTCCTTCCCCCCCACTGCTGGATCTCCAACTCCCGCCTCACTCACTGCCAGGCTTTGCTGTTAGATGGCGCCAGGATAACTTTTGCGCCTCCAAATTTCCAGAACCCTGCCACCCTCTTAGCCTCTGAACTTCCAAAAGCTCCCCTGCATGGCTGTATTTCTATTTTAGACACTATCCACACCTCTCGCCCGGACCTGTGAGACACACCCCTCCTGCAGCTGGATCTGACTCTGTTCCCGGACGGGAGTAGCATGGTTATTGATGGACAGCGCCGGGCTGGGGTAGCGGTAGTCTCTTCATCTGCCACCTTATGGACTGAGACCCTCCCACCCAGCACCTCAGCACCGAAGGCAAGCTCATTGCCCTGACCAAAACCCTCCAGCTGGCAGAAGGTAAGAGAGCATTTATACCGACAGCAGGTATGCCTTTGCTACTGCCCACATCCATGGCTACATGGGGACAACGCGGACTGCTCACAGCTGAAGGTAAGGAGGTCAAGAACATGGAATATATGCAGGCACTCCTAGACGCTATCTGGCGTCCCAGGGAAGTGGCCATCATCCATGTTCCGGCCCATAAGGCCGGGAACCACCTGGTGACTCGTGGGAATCCCGCTGCTGCTGAGGCCGCCACATCTGCAGCCAGACAACCGGTTGAACTGCTCACCGTGAGCCACCCCTGGACAGCCACCTGCCAGCCAGACTCTCATATGGGCCTCAGGAGACCCCCCACTGATGGCCAACATTGGCAGCACACTTCAGGGAGGCATATGATTATTCCAAAAGCCTTGGCCTACCTTTTTATTTCAAAACTTTACTTTCTAACTCACTTAGGGGGGACTCCCTTATATAATCTGCTTTCCCATTTCTTTTCTTTGCCTGGGATGAAAACCCTCACTGGAACTGCTGCTCACAGATGCTCCTGACTTGTGCCAAGGTGAATCCCGCCCCTCCCTCCCCCTGCCCCGCCACTGTGCCTGCCCTGCAGCCCCGAGGGCTCACACCCAGGGAACACTGGGAAGTTGATTTCCCGGACATGGAAGTTCGGATTCAAGGACATCATTTTCCTTTGGTATTTGTTGACACCTTCTCAGGATGGCCTGAAGCCTTTCCTGTAAAATCTGAATCTGATTTGGTCGTAGCCAAAAAACTTGTGACTAAGATTATTCCCCAGTTTGGGCCCCTCTTCTCCCTCGGGTCTGACAATGGCCCGGCCTTCATTTCTAAGGTTGTTCAGTCCCTGGCACAGGCCCTTGGGTTCAAGTGGCGCCTTCACTGTGCTTATCATGCGCAGAGTTCGGGTCAGGTAGAAAGGATGAATGGGACACTTAAGGAGCACATTTCTAAGCCCCGGTTGGACACTGATGAGACCTGGGTAGGGCTCCTTCCCTTTGCCCTCTTTAGGGCCAGGTGTACTCCTAGTCCTTCTGTTCTCTCCTCACCCTTTGAGATCCTGTTTGGTGCTCCACCCCCCATCCTTCCTCACACGGGGCAGGACGGCTCTTATGATGCTACCAATGGTTCCCTTTTCAAGTCCCTACAGGTTCTTCAGGACATCCATGGGGCACTTAGTGCTTCATATAGCTCAGGCCCCCCTCTCACCAACATTGTTTTACAACACCCTTCCTTTTTCACTCCCCTGCCTCCACCCACCAAAATCATCATTTCCTATACAACACATCAGGACTTGCACAAAGAGTGGGTGGGGGCCATTCTTTCTCCAAGCTTATATATTAATAGAGTATGGTCCAATTACTATTTAGCCTCATGTGCTTGGGACCTCAGTGCATCAACTCAAGCCTCAGCCCATTACAGATAACTTGTTGGTGTCTGGGAATGGCACCCTTAGAGTGATAATCTTTGCCTCCTGTCTAGAATAGAAATTCTTTTTATTATGACAAATGTATCAAGAAACATTTTGATGTCTCTCTCTTCTTTCTATAAATATGTGGCCCTGAGACCACTCATTACTGACCCCTCCCATGCCGGTGTTGGGGGATCAGTCCTGGTCAGTAATAAACACTCTTAAAAAATTTCATTATTTTGGTTGTCCTGTGTTTTCTCTCATGCAGTCATTTCAAGAGCAGGTCTCAACCTTTAAAAATGACCAAAAACAACAACAAAGCTCTGATTATAGAGAGTAACTGTGGAGACTGGGAAGACCAGAAGAGAAGAGCAAATGCAAAATTCCTGTACTTGAAACCTCAAAAGGGCATATAAACTTGTCTGCAGTTCAAAAGACTCTCTTGGAAGAATTCAAAAAAAAAAATTCTTAAAAGAGAGTTAAAGGAAAAATGTGAAAAGAAATGAGAGCTGGGCAGGAAAGTTATGAAAAAAAATTTTTTTGGGGGGGGCAGAATTCAACATCTTGAAAAAGGAAGCATAGTAATTAACTAAAGAAAATAAAATCTAAAAATAAATTTGATAAAATAGAAAAATATAAATTGAAGAAAACAACTCCAAAACGATAGAATTATCTAAATGGAAAAAAAAAAAATCCATTGAACAAAACAACTTTAAAAATACAACTGCCAGGAACAGCTAGGTAGTGCAGTGGATAGAACACCAGCCCTGAAGTCAGGAGGATCTGAGTTGAAATCTGGTCTCAGACACTTAACACTTCTTAGTTGTGTGACTTTGGGCAAGTCACCTGACCCCAATTGCCTCAGCCAAAAAAAAAATAATAATACAACTGACCAAATACAAAAAGAGGTTAAAAAAAAAAAGCTAAATAAAGAAAGTAATTCATCAAAAATTTGAATTGAACAAATGTGAGTGAATGACTCAATGAGACATCAGGAACCAGTCAAACAAAATTTTAAAAAAGAAAAAATAGAAGAAAATATAAAATATAAAATATCTCATGGGAAGAACAACTCACCTGGAAATTAGATCCAGGAGAGAGAATATAAGAATTACTGGACTACCTGAAAGCCATAATGTAACCATCCTGCCCTGGGTCCCTGCACTGCACTTGTGCTCAGTTGCCTCCCCCTCTGCCTGATTGAAATAGATCTTTTCTAAAGTTCTTTCAAAATAACTTCTGCTGGAAATTTGTTGCAATCTAAATATTTGTGGGTTCTGTTACTCCAAAACCAGTTCAGAGGCTTGATCTGATGTTGATCTGTGGGAAGCCAGAAAGACAAACCTGTCCACTCTCACCCAGCTTAACTCTGCTTCTGTTATCTGTAACTCTTGAGAACTATTATCTATTGCTGATGCAGTTAGAGGGGGCATCATATGGACAGAGCGTGTGGTTATGAATGGACTCTGATGTGATATTATCAAAGAAAAATACATTAAGGGGTGGAAAAAGTCTGTACTGGGAGAAGAGGAAAGAGAAGGTATTATGGAACAAATTGGTTCTTATGAAGAGGTTCAAAAACCTATAACAATCAAGGGAAGAAGAAAGAGGAATGAATGGATTTCATCGGGCTTCCCTCTAAGATAATTTAATCATTAAGTTGGGTATAGAAACTTATTTAACTTTATAAAGAAGTAGGAGGGGAACAAGGAAAGAAAAGGGAGGGGCTGGATAGAAGGGAGGACAGAAACACTAAATAAAAAGTTAAGAGAAGGAAGAAGATAAGATAGTAGCTGAGGCGGGTTAAAAAAAAAAAAACAATTCTAAATGCGCTTGATCAGTGATTTTGGAAAAGAGATATATTAGTAATTTTTATAGGCTAGCCTAGGGCCCAGCGTTAGGGTCCAAAATGTCCTCTAGAGGAGCATGGAGGTAGGTCTTATAATCGATATAGCATTAGAAAGGACATTCCCTAAATCTTCAACTCCAATCCTTGAGCCCAAGGATATTTAGTAGTCATGCTTTGAAGACTTGACTAGCCAGTACAAGAGAAAGTTGGAATAACCTTCCTAGGCCATTGTTTATATGTATAATCTTGAATTACTCAAAAATATACATGGCATATCTTCCCAGTAGAATGTAAATTATTTTAGTATAATACGAATCTGTGCCCATTTTAAAAAATCTTTTTTTTGGCCTGCTATCTTCAATATACAACCTAGTGCCTTGTATAAAGAAATCATTTTAATCTCCTTAGATCTTCTTAGTTTTCATTGCCAGTTTCTGTGTATTCTAAATTTTCATCTTTTGTCTGTCCCCTTTAGATTCAAAATCTTAAATTCAGAGTTAGTAATGCTAACTAGATGCAGATAAATCCCAGCCCATGCTTACTCCTCAGGATATAGAAATAAGATATAATCTTCCTTTTTTTAAGTGCTGTTAGTAGCAAAAACAAGCAGCAATGTGGTCCCTGTTCAGACTGTGCAGAACCCTCTCAAAATTGAATATGTAACCTCCCCCTCAGAGGTTACAAACTGCCAGTCTTACCTAATCCCAGGTCTTCAGCCGTCTCTAGCCACTGCGTCATTGAGCAGTAGTTCATTGTTCAACAGAGCACCCAAAAACAAAGGCTTGCAAGCACAAGTCTTTATTCCACTCTATCACATCCTACACTCATGGCACCACTCCTGCATTCCTCCTGCGCTTTCTGGCAATCCCACTGAACTCCTCCTACTTCCTGGTCCCCACTACCAATACTGGGTCTATGAGGTCTCACACACAGCCAGTAAGAGAAGACATCTCCCATTGATGAGGTGTTCTCAATGTGGTCGCAGCTCCTGCTCACAAGATGGTCCCTGCTAGCTGCAGAGATCACATCCGGGTGCCTCAGGCTTCAAACTCTCTTTACTTCCTCATTATACTATGCGAGGTTCCTCTCCCAACCCTTACAACTTCTTTTTCTTGTTTAGTGGGGACTGATCATCACATCAAACTAGCTTTGACATCAACAATAATTCACCTAATTAATGCAATTACAAAGTGTATAAAAATAGAACAAAGGCAAACAAAAGTCAAATAGTAAGAACTAGGCCCAAAAGGGACCAAACCCAAGAAAAGATAACATGGTGTTCAACCCATTAATTTAAAGGCATTGTCTAAAAGTGGAAAACAAACAGGGCAAAGCCTCTCTCCAGGCCACCATATGAATAGTGGGAGGCCATAGGAGAAGCGCCCAAGCCCATCATCGTCCAGTTCTGTCAGCCTCTAGGCGTTGCGCATCAACCAGGGCAGTTCAATTCAGCTGTGACACTGGTGCTGTATTCCCTGTCTTTGGTGTCACAGTCAGGAAGGACGTGGTTGTAATCAGTGTCTGAAGGGCTGCTGACATCCAGACGATTCTTCTGGGCTGTCATCAGGGACGACATTGTCGTCTGGTCCTTCTCTTCTTGATTCCCCAGGTTAAAGATGTTTCTGGTTGAGATCCTCTCCTCTGCTGTTGGGTCTGCATCTGGAATGACAAGAGCATACCCAAGGCCCCAGACCCTGACCCAATCTGGGACCTTCCAGATGCCGTCTAAGCCCTTTTACATCATTGTAGAGAGAGGGCTCTTGTCCTTGTTGGCCAGTCTGTTAGCCATGCTTTCTGTGTGTGCCAGAAGTGCATTGCTGGATTAAGGTCCAAAGAATGTGAAAATTGCTAGTAATTGTATGTATATATTGCTGCATCTAAGTGAGCCTTTGTGAGTCGGGTGGAGGATTGTGAGAACCCCAACCATCTCTTTTCTTGTTTATACAGGAACATCTTTGGGGTATGATTAGCCTGTCCAATAATGGCTTGGCCAGTAGGGTGATATAGGATGCCACTGGAATGAATAATGCCAAATTCAATGAAGAAGGACCAAAAGGCAGAAGGTGTATAAGCTGGTCCATTATCTGGCTAAAGTGCACGTGGGACTCCTACAATGGAAAAACAATGATAAAGATGAATGATCACATACCTAACCGCTTCCCCAGATTGGAATGAAACCATGAGGAATTGAGAGTGTGTATCCATGGTTACATGGATACTTTGCCTATTAACATAAGTGATGTCCATTTGACAGATTTCATGTCTCAAACCATGAGGGTTTTTTCCTGGAGGGAACATAGGAGTATAGAAAGGAAGGCAAGCTATACAGGCTTTTACTATGCTCCTAGCTTCCTCTCTTGTTATCCCAAATTGCAAACGTAAAGCTTAAGCAGCCTGATGATATTTAGAATGAGATTCTTGGGCTTCCTGAAATAAAGGAATATTGGCCAACATGAGTAGAAGGCTATCTGTCTTTGAATTACCATCAAAAATAGGACCTGGAAGTCCATTATGAGAGTGGACATGCAAGATATAAATCTTACCTGGATGCTTTCTCACTTGCTCCTGAAGTTCCTTAAAGAGCTGATACATATTAGAGGCTGCAAATTTTATTTGGGTTGTGGCAATTCTTCGTACCACATCTACTAAATGGGCCAAATCAGATATTATATTTTCATCTCCTGGATAATAAATAAAAGCTAACATAATTGCATATAATTCATTCTGCTGAATGGACTGAAAGGAAGTTCTGACTATTTTCTTTATAGTTAAGTCAGGAGAGTATACAGCACAAATGTTATGTTTGGATGCAATTGTAAAGATAGTTGATCTTTTAAGAGGAATTTTAGAAACCTTTTCTTCAAGAATCCATCGCCAGTTATGTAATAGTCTGGTCATCTTTAATGGAGACCCATGTGTAAAATTTGGAGCTTTGGCCAAAAAATTTGCCACTCTGGGATGGTTTCACAGCATATATTAATTTGTGCCTTGGTATAAAAGGTATATATCTTCTCAGGCCTTATCCCATATAATTGTACTGCTCACTTAATGGCCTTTAATAAAATTCTAGCCACAAGCACTGGACAAGGAGTAAGGCTTTGTTCTGGTTGTGCTTGGAGGGTCACCCACTTGATCACACTGTCTCCTTGATGAAGGACTACTGTGGGTGCCTCTTTTGTAGCAAAAACTGATATTTCCAAGGGTTTTTGAGTGACTCTTTCAACCATTAGATAAAGCCAGTTCAACTTCTCTCAAAGCCTCTTGAGCTTCTTTTGTAAGCTGGCATGGTGAATTTAAAACAGTGTCTCCCCTTAAAATGTCATATAATGACATTTATAGGTAGTTGAGGCTAACACTGGACCCATCCATTGGATATCTCCTATCAATTTCTGAAAGTCATTTAAGGTGTTTAGCTTCTCTGTTCTTAAGGAAAGTTTTTGTACTGTAAGCACCTTAGGGTATACTTCATATCCTAAATATTGAAAAGGAGCATGCCTTTGAATTTTTTCTGGGGCTATATGCAATTTATAGTTCCTTAGTGTTTCTATGATCTTTTGTAGACATTCTTCTAACATTTGTTCCTCAGGTGCACATCCCAATATATTGTCCATGTAATGCAATAACATTACTTTTGGAAATGCTTTTCTTACAAGAGTAAGAGCAGCAGCAACATATATTTGACACATAGTGGGGCTATTTTTCATTCCCTGTGGCAAAACTGTCCATTCATATCTTTTATAAGGCTCAGCTAAGTTAACGCTGGGCACTGAAAAGGCAAATCTTTTCATATCCTCCTTATCCAGAGGGATAGAATAGAAACAATTCTTAATGTCTATGACCCAAAGAGGCCATTCCCTAGGCAACTAAGTAGGAGATGGAAGCCCAGGCTGAAGAGTTCCCATAGTTTCCATCTGTTCATTCACTTTCCTTAAATCAGTCAACATCCTCCGTTTTCCAGATTCATTTTTTATAGCAAATACAGAGGAATTCCAAGGACTTAGAGAAGGTTGTTAAGTGTCCTTGGTCAAGTTGCTCCTGTACTTGTTTCACCATCAAAAGTCCATCTCAAAGGGGCAGCACTAACTTCAGCTGCTATTGATCCTCCTACGCCAGACATGTAGGTATATGTCGGGGGCCCTGGACCTGAACCTCCTGAAGTGAGTTGAGGACTCCTTTGTGCCAGGACCCACCCTAACCCAGGATTCCTTGATTACCACGCTGAAGTGGTGGAACCTGGCCTGTGGCAGGGTAGGCGCAGAAAGGATGGGCTCCTCCTTCGGGGAGGGTTGGGGAGGAGTCCCTGCCCCCATAGATGAATTACAGGTGGAGGGAAAAGGACTATAAAAGGAATGGACTCGGGATGGTTTGCGGGAGACACTGCTGACTTGTAACATCAATAAACATCACTGCATCTATCCAACCTCGGTTCTCTGTCTGGTAATTCCCTCCTCCCGTCTCCACGAGGAGGGCCAGAGATGTCCGAAGCCCCATCCGGCTCGGGGAAGCTGGAAGAGGCAGTCTCTGGTAAGGTTCCCTGCGAGTGGTCTTGGCCCCTGACAAAAGGCGCCCGAACCTGGGGCTTGAACTTGAAAGACGAAGTTGGACCAAGAGTCTACTTACCGCGGGAACCAGGAAGTGGTAAGTGCTGCGCTCTTTCACCTCATATTGCTGCTGGTCAGCAATTGAGAAGACCAGACAGCCTCGTTGAACGAACACAGAGAATAGTTCACTAGAAGGCAGATGAATGGGACAGAAACAAGAGAAAGCTGGTGTTGAGCCGCAGGATGAAGGCGTACTCGCCTGTCAATTGTATGAATTGTGTAAGAGTAATGGGGTAGAGATCAATATAGGAGCTTGTAGGGAATGGGTCGGAAAAATATTTCAAGTCAGCCCTTGGATAGAGCACACCGGTTTCGACCCCGACCGGTGGGGAGTGGTTGGCCAGCAGATGGCCTCCTACCATAAAAAAGACCCATCTTTTTTTTCTAAACAAGATTTTGTGATATATACGGTAGTGGGGGTGGTTTTATATCCAACACACCCACTGCTTGCAAACTCTTTAGAGACCCAGATAGGTGATTCCCTTTGTGGTATGAATAGTGAGGATGAGAATGATTTCACCTGTGATCCCTCGCTAATATACCTGCGGGGTAGTTTAAGAAGGGCAGGGAATGAAAAGTTTCAAGAGGAACCTGAGGAAGAACAAGTAAACAAAGACCCACCCTTTAGCCTACATAAAAACTTTTCCAGCGAATTAGGCAGTGAGGTATGTAAACAAAAAGCCATAAGTATGCAAACTAGAGAATTAATAAGTGAGAAACGAGAAAGACAAAACCTTGTCAATACCGACCCCCTCAAACAAAGAGAAGTACATACCAAAGTGTATTAACTACAAGTTTGAGAGCAGCCTTAAAGGAAGGGGAGAATGTGGATCTAGATGAATGGTGTTTGAAACCTGGAGCGTTCCCAGTGTTTACACAAGTTTTAAATGATGGGACTCGCGTGCCGTTTATCGGCCATTGCCATATTAATTTTTGAAGGACATGAAGGAAGCTGTAGAAAAATATGGGGCAGGTTCTACTTATGTAAAGAAGTATATTTCTGCCTCTGTTACAGTTGCACCATGGCTTCCCTATGATTATGCAGAAATCATGCAGACAGTTTTAGGCCCAGCAGAATTTGTTGCCTTCAAGGCCTATGCACAAAGGTGTGCGAGAGCATATGTGGAGGAAATAAATATAGCTAATGCTGAAGAGGCCATAAATATGATTACAGGACAGGGGAATTGGATTACTCCTGAAGCCCAGCTCCAATTTAATGATCAAGTGCTGAGAGCTGTGCAGATAGTTCACACTAGAGCCCTTGAAAAAATGGGTGTTCAAAACGGGACAAATAAAATATCAGGACTTAAACAGAAACCTAGTGAGAAGCCTCTGCAGTTTATATCTAGAGTACAGGAGACAATAGAAAGTACATTTGGGAGAACTGGGGCCAGTCCTCAATTAACTTTACAATTGATTAAAGAGGGCCTCCACCCTGAATACAAAACAATTTTAGCTGCCCTTCCACCCAGCCCTACCCTTGAGGAATTGATTGATAAATTATTAGATATTCCAGAGAAGGATCCTATGGCTATGCTCACTGAAACAATGGCCAACCTTGTGAAAGGAATGCAAAAATCAACTGATGAGAGGAAATGTTTTAATTGCGGGAAGTCAGGTCATTATAGGTCAGCTTGCAGACAGCCAAAAAAGGGGATACAGTGTCGTTCCTGTGGAAAACCAGGGCATATTACCAAATGTTGCAGGTCAGAACAGCCACAGAAGGCGGGAAACGGGAGACCGGGAGGCCAAGGGGGGATGAGCCGTCCCGGCAAATTCTACCCCCAAGCAGAACTTTTTCAAACCAAGCAAGAGGAGAGATAATCATATTAAATGAATCTCTGATCGAGCTCTCCCCATGGAGCACAGTCACTGTAAAAGTAATTGAACAAAACTACCCTCATTTAGTTATCGGGTCTGAATATTTTCCTTCTATTATTGTACATAGTCAATTACTAAATCCTGGGGAAAAAGATATCTGGATTACGAATCCTCATGCATGGCCAATTGAGATAACATATGAAAGGGAAATAGCAAAGGCCATTCCACTTTCATGGATAGATAAGAATTATGTAAAGACAACTCCGAGAACTTTAATAAATTGGGCACAACAAATCACAGCAGACCGTCCCATGATTATATTAGAGGTAGAAGGACATCATTTAGAAGGTATGTTAGATACTGGAGCAGATGTTTCAGTAATAAGAGAGGAAGATTGGCCTTTAGAATGGGAAAAGAGACGGAAGCCTCAGCCAATAGCTGGAGTGGGTGGTCTCCAGGCTGCATATACAACTCCAAGATATTTAAGATGGGAGTATGAGAATAAACAGGGTGTTTTCAAACCACTCTGTGTGACAGGGCTTCCTGTAAATCTATGGGGACGAGATATCCTGAATAGTATGGGGGCACAACTAAGTACTGAAGGTCATTATTTAAACTGATTGGGGCCACCTGGGAAGCGAGGGCTATCCCCTTGAGGTGGAAACATAATCAACCTATATGGGTGGACCAGTGACCCCTAACAAAACAAAAGTTACAAGCCCTCCACGAGATAGTTCAAAATTTATTAAAGGAAAAACATATTGAACCATCAACAAGCCCCTATAATTCTCCAATGTTTGTCATCAAAAAGAAGTCAGGGAAATGGAGAATGTTAATAGATTTAAGGAAGGTGAATGAGGTAATAGTGCCATTTGGTGCACTTCAACCTGGCCTACCCTCACCAAGGGGATGGAAAATTATCATAATAGATATAGCAGACTGTTTTTTCTCAATTCCTTTGCATTTAGATGACTGTGAAAAATTTGCATTTTCTGTTCCTTCTATTAATCTGGAATCCCCCACAGAGTGTTATCAATTTAAAGTGCTCCCTCAAGGAATGGCTAATAGCCCTACCTTGTGTCAAATACATGTAGCTGCTATTCTTGCCCCTATTAGGGAGAAATATTTTACAGCAAAAATAATCCATTACATAGATGATGTATTGATCTCACATCCTCAACAAAAGATTGTGGATGAAATATTAGAACAAACTATTATAGCATTAAATAATAATCACCTTCGAGTGGTGCCAGAAAAGATTCAGAAAGGATTGAATTTTCAGTATTTAGGCCATAGAATTAATGGGAATCAAGTATCTAAGCAAATTCCCAGAATGACCTTAGAGAAGATAAAGACACTTAATGATTTCCAAAGATTGATAGGTTCAATCCAGTGGATAAGAACCTCAATTCCTATAACAGATCAGGAGATGAAACCCCTCTATGCAATTCTTAAAGGGGACCCAAATTTAAATTCACCCCGAGAATGGTCTAAGGATGCTTTAAAGGTGCTGGACATCATAGCACAGAGATCTTCACAAACCCTTACACGTGTGGATATAAAAGAACCTATAGGGTTAACTATACTTGATAGTGAAGGAATGATTGCTGTCCTTTTTCAATCATGCGGAGCTTTAGAGTGGGTAAATGGAAACAAAGTAAAGAAATGTTTAAGAGACCGCCAAGAATCACAAGCAGCAATAATAATGAAAGCTAGTGAAGGTGTGTACAACTTTTTGGGAAACGTCCAATCATTTATTCATCAACTCCTCCAGAGGTCCTTAGAGAGTTAGCTCAAGAATATGAAACTTGGGCTGTGATATATATCACCCATACATTCACTTCTTCACCTCTTCCCCCCATCATTCGGGGATGGAAAGAGATGCCCATAACCTTATCTAGAAGCCCTCTTTCACAATACCCAGTAGATGGCGTAAACGTGTTTACAGATGCCACTAAAGCCAATAGAGCTGCTGTGTATATCCCTGAAAGGAAAATACTAGAAGTAATACAGACTCCTTTCTCCTCTGCTCAAAAGAATGAGCTAGCAGCCATTTGTTTTGCATTGAGGCTATTGCCTCATGAACCCTTTAATTTAATCACTGACAGTCTATATTGTACTAATGCTCTTCAATACACATAGCTGATGCTGAGTTAGATATATCCTGTACTGCCTGTATGGCCCCCTCCTCGAGAACCTACTTCTAATCCTCGAGGTGATCTACCAAACTCTCTTTGGCAAATGGACGTCACTCACTTTCAATCTTCTTTGATTCATGTAACTGTGGATACATTTTCTGGCTTTATAATGGCAACTCTACAGAGCAGTGAGGCCACAAAAAGTGTAATACAACATATGTTAGAATGTTTTGCAGTTGTTGGAGTACCTCTTACTCTAAAGACTGATAATGGCCCTGCATATACTTCTCAAGGCTTTAAGGCCTTCCTAAATGAATTTGTCATTCATCCTACTACAGGAATTCCTTATAACCCTACAGGACAAGCAGTAGTGGAGTGTGCTAATCAATCTTTAAAACACATGCTCATTAAACAAAAAGGGGGAATGGCTGGACGACTGACTAGAGCACAAGTAGCCGAAGCAGTATTTACTCTGAACTATTTACAAGTCAGAGAGGATGGTACAACACCAGCCATGAAATTTTATACTATTTCCCCAATTAAAAATGACAATTATATAAAACAAAACAATGGGTTACGCCCACAGACTTGCCTGGAGGGCAGTACTGTGTGGTGGAAAGACGAGAAAGGAAATTGGAATGGCCCTCACAAGGTCCTTGTGAGGGGCAGGGGATATCTTTGTGTCTCTACAGGAGAGAATGGAGAAGGAGAAAAGAAATGGATCCCGTTACGAAATGTCAGAGAAATCCAGCAAATGCCATCATCAATCTCTGAAGCTGAGACGGAGGGAAGGAAAAAAGAAACAGAACCATCTTCACTTCCACTTCTATTTTAATAGCCCCTTCCCTAGTGGTGGAGGATATTCCACAAACTCTAGTCTCTGTGGTATTTAAGGGTGTGGAGACATTTCTGGGAAACACAATCTCATTTATAATTTTCAGGTTATTGCTGTGGAAGAGCCAATGACGGGAATATTGTGGTCCCATGATCCAGGAACATCATACCTTATGGCTGCAGGGACACCCAATGATGGGATTATTGTGGGTCCGTTCTCCAGATGCACACCCCGGCAGGTTTCTGCTGAGGTGCTGGGACGGATGCAGCCCACATAGCCTAAGACAGGGGCCCTGTCTTTTCCTGGCCCTGAGGGCCTGGTTATTTAGGTACTGGATATGGATACAGGCCACATAGCCTAAGACAGGCCTTCCACCAGCCCTTGAATTGGATTATTGACCTATTAATAAACAAAAAGGGGGAATTGTCGGGGGCCCTGGACCTGAACCTCCTGAAGTGAGTTGAGGACTCCTTTGTGCCAGGACTCACCCTAACCCAGGATTCCTTGATTACCACGCTGAAGTGGTGGAACCTGGCCCGTGGCAAGGGAGGCACAGAAAGGATGGGCTCCTCCTTCGGGGAGGGATTGGGGAGGAGTCCCTGCCCCCATAGATGAATTACAGGTGGAGGGAAAAGGACTATAAAAGGAATGGACTCGGGATGGTTTTCGGGAGACACTGCTGACTTGTAACATCAATAAACATCACTGCATCTATCCAACCTTGGCTCTCTGTCTGGTAATTCCCTCCTCCCGTCTCCACGAGGAGGGCCGGAGACGTCCGAAGCCCCGTCCGGCTCAGGGAAGCTGGAAGAGGCAGTCTCTGTTAAGGTTCCCTGCGAGTGGTCTTGGCCCCTGACAGGTATATGCCTTAATCTTTGGCCAGTGACTAGGCCAGTTGGCACCTCTAATTGTGATGTTCTCTTCTTTTTCTATAATATAATGGTTCTCTCTGAGCAGGTTTCTTGGGGAGGTTTCTGGAGGCAGACTTAGTTTCAGTTCAGAGTAATAATCACCTCAAACACAGCCAGGTGATAAAAGTTCAAATCTTTTATTGTCTCCTTCAAAATATCCGGGTTAGTTTTCTTGGTGGCCTATCTCTCTGCTTGGTTCCAAGAGCTGCAAGAACAGCTTGTCCTTTGTTGCCTCCAGCTCCCTCCGAATCTTGGTTCTGCCCGACTGCAGTCTCTCACTTGTCAATCACCAACTGACGCTCCCCTCTCAATCTTTTCAACTGAACTCTCCTGACTAAGCTCAGGTGTTTTTATGCTCTTTTAGAGGTATAAACTCAAAGGTTGACTCCTCCTCTGAGAGTGGGATTATAGGAGATGTGAATTTGGATATCTCATACTGAACCCTGAAAGCTCCCAAACCTGTGAACTAATGTGTGAGCTAATGTGTGAACTCTCAAAGATGTTAACTTTAGCATTGTTTCTATCAATTCCATTGAGTTATGTCCTTGTTAACATCTAATGACTATGCAATCTGTACCAGTGTCTACCAATTCTTCTAATGGTAGGCCATTTAGATAGATTGTGAGCCTAGGTCGGTCAGCTGTCACAGCTTCTGTCCAGTATATTTCTGGATTCTGTTGCTGGGAGTTAAAATCTGGATAAATATCATCAAATTGCATTTCAGGAATGTGTATCAGGAAATCTGATGCTACTACTTCTCCTGAGTGATAAATCACATAGTGTCTACTTGTGACTGAGACATTAGCTACACATTCCCCAGTTCCCCACATCAGTGTGTGGATGGATACTGTTTTGTAAGCATTCTCATAAGGTGAAATGGTCAAGCCTACTGTGCCTGGAGACAAGGAATCCATAGGCTGGACAGGGACAGATTTCACCTCTCCAGGGATATCTCAGTAGTTCCAGCTGCATACAGCTCTATTTTCCCCAACTGTCATCCCTTTTCCCCATTAGCTTTCTTAAAGACTACTTGCTTTCAAGCCCCAAGTGGTTTTTGCCTGGGGCGCTAGAGCCAAGCCCCACTTATATGAGGACATAGAGGTGAACAAAACTGTTTCATGGGCAGTACTGATGGCATAATTGCCTCTCCCCCTCCTCATCTTCCTCCTCCTCCCCAGGAAGGCAGAGTTGAGGGAGAAGAGTCAGGAAATGGAAACTGAAACCAAGCTTTGAATGTGAAAAGAACCAAACCCTTTCTCCTAGGCAAGGTACTTAACAGTCTTAATTCTTTTCTCTACCAAAAGGCTAAACCCTGCAGATCTCCTAAAGCAGGAGCAAGCTATATAAATCAGTAAAATGCTAAAAAAAAAAAAAAAAAAAAACTTCCTTACCTCTTCCCTAGGTGCTGTACACTCTGGCTACAGGCACCAACTCTCTGCTTGTTTTTCTCCTCATACTTCCTAAAAATCTTTCCTCTTTTTAAAACTTGTGGGATTCTTTAAAACCAATTTTAAACCATTGTATTCAGTTTTCCTGCTAACTTCCACCTCTCTGACTCTAATCTTGCTTCCTTTTGTTCTAACTGCTGTAAAGCAGGCAGAATTCTTGTACTTTTTGTTCTAGCTGCTGTAAAGTAACTTTTTTTTCTTCTCTCACTCAATCTGTAACACTTGTACTTCTTGTTCTAACTGTTGTAAAGTAATCTTTTATTTCTTTTCTTCCTCAGCCTGTAGGCAGAGTTCTTGTGTTTTTTGTTCTAACTGCTGTAAAGTAACTTTTGATTTTTTTCTCTTCTTCCTGATTTTTTCCTTTCTTTTTACACCCTTTTCCCTATTGTCACTTTCAGGTACTCTCTGTACTGCCATTACAGGGAAACTTGTCTTTAAGATTCACTCCCTATAAATAAATCACCCAATCCAGATGCTGGTGGTGATTATGTACTTTATTCTAGATCTTTCTTTTTCTTTCCTTTGATTAATTTTTAAATAATATTTTATTTACTTATTTTTACCAATCACATAGACAGACAATAATTAACATTTTGAGTGAAGGCAATAAGGTTAAGTGACTAGTCTAGTATACACAGCTACTAAGTGTTTGAGCCTGATTTGAAGTCTTGACTCCAGGACTGGTGCTCTATGCACTTTGTCACCTAACTGCCCTTTAACATTCATTTGTATAAAATGTTGAATTCTAAATTTTCTCTCTCCTTTCTTAATCCTCTTTGCTACAAGAGTAAGCAATTTAATATAGACTATATACGTGCAATCATGTAAAACACATTTATTTATTAGTCAATAAAAGACTTGTAAAAGAAGAAAAAAAAAAACCAAAAGGAAAAAAAAAACACTAGCACAAAAAATTGAAAATAGTATGCTTCAATGACGCCATCATTTCTTTCTCTGTAAGTGGATAGCATTTTGAAGAACTACTCTAAATTACTATTGATTAGAGAAATACTAACAAAAACTGTGCCTAGAGGACAACCAAACTGTGGCTATATTTATTCCAGCAATTCTATTGCTAGGTCTGTGTACCAAAGAGATCATAAGAAAGGGGGGAAAAGACCTATAGGGGCAAACACATATAGAACAGTTTTTATTGTGCTAGAAAAGAATTGGAAACTGAGGGGATAAATACCCCTCAGCTGGGGAATGGCTGAACAAGTTGTAGTAAATGAATGTAATGGAATACTATTGGGATATAAGAAATGATGACCAGACAAGTTTTAGAAGAACCTGGAATTGATGCAAAGTGAAGTGAACAGAAGAAGCAGGAAAATATTGTGAACAGTAAAAGCAATTGTAGCTTTTTTTTTTTTTTAATTTTTATTTAATGATTACTTTATATTGACAACATTATCCCTTGCACTTGTTTCTTTTCCGATTTTTTTTCCCCTCCCTCCCTCCACCCCTTCCCCTAGATGGCAAGCAGTTCTTTATATGTTGGATATGTTACAGTATATCCTAGATACAATATATGTTTGCAGAACCGAACAGTTCTCTTGTTGCACAGGGAGAATTGGATTCAGAAGGTATAAATAACCCCGGAAGAAAAACAAAAATGCAGATAGTTCACATTCGTTTCCCAGTGTTCGTTCTTTGGGTGTAGCTGCTTTTGTCCGTCATTTATCAATTGAAACTTAGTTAGGTCTCTTTGTCAAAGAAATCCACTTCCATCAAAATATGTCCTCATACAATATCGTTGTCGAAGTGTATAATGATCTCCTGGTTCTGCTCATTTCACTTAGCATCAGTTCATGTAAGTCTCGCCAGCCCTCTCTGTATTCATCCTGCTGGTCATTTCTTACAGAACAATAATATTCCATAACATTCATATACCACAATTTACCCAGCCATTCTCAATTGATGGGCATCCATTCATTTTCCAGTTTCTAGCCACTACAAACAGGGCTGCTACAAACATTTTGGCACATACAGGTCCCTTTCCCTTCTTTAGTATTTCTTTGGGATATAAGCCCAATAGAAACACTGCTGGATCAAAGGGTATGCACAATTTGATAATTTTTTGGGCATAATTCCAGATTGCTCTCCAGAATGGTTGGATTCGTTCACAACTCCATCAACAATGCATTAGTGTCCCAGTTTTCCCGCATCCCCTCCAACATTCATCATTATTTTTTCCTGTCATCTTAGCCAATCTGACAGGTGTGTAGTGGTATCTCAGAGTTGTCTTAATTTGCATTTCTCTGATCAATAATGATTTGGAACACTCTTTCATATGAGTGGTAATAGTTTCAATTTCATCCTCTGAAAATTGTCTGTTCATATCCTTTGACCATTTATCAATTGGAGAATGGCTTGATTTCTTATAAATTTGAGTCAGTTCTCTATATATTTTAGAAATGAGGCCTTTATCAGAACCTTTAACTGTGAAGATGTTTTCCCAGTTTGTTGCTTCCCTTCTAATCTTGTTTGCATTAGTTTTGTTTGTACAAAGGCTTTTTAATTTGATGTAATCAAAATTTTCTATTTTGTGATCAGTAATGGTCTCTAGTTCATCTTTGGTCACAAATTTCTTTCTCCTCCACAAGTCTGAGAGATAAACTATTCTATGTTCCTCTAATTTATTTATAATCTCGTTCTTTATGCCTAGGTCATGGACCCATTTTGATCTTATCTTGGTATATGGTGTTAAGTGTGGGTCCATGCCTAATTTCTGCCATACTAATTTCCAATTATCCCAGCAGTTTTTATCAAATAATGAATTCTTTTCCCAGAAGTTAGGGGCTTTGGGTTTGTCAAACACTAGATTGCTATAGTTGACTA
>MU176898.1:135637-162483 GCA_016696395.1 Antechinus stuartii
CTTACTTCGTTGAATGTCCATCTTCTTCCCTGGAAAAAGATGCTCATTCTCGCTGGGTAAGTTATTTTTGGTTGCATACCAAGTTCCTTAGCCTTTCGGAATATCATATTCCAGGCCCTTCGATCCTTTAGTGTGGATGCTGCCAGATCCTGGGTGATCCTTATTGTGGCTCCTTGATACTTGAATTGGGTTTTTCTAGCCGCTTGCAATATTTTTTCCTTCATCTGAGGGTTCTGGCATTTGGCCACTATATTCCTTGGTGTTTTGATTTTAGGATCCCTTTCAGTGGGTGATCGATGAATCCTTTCAATGTTTATTTTTTCCTCTGTTCCTATGACTTCTGGGCAGTTCTCTTTGATAATTTCCTGGAAAATATGTCCAGGCTCTTTTTTTCATCATTCTTTTCTGGAAGTCCGATGATTCTCAGGTTGTCTCTCCTGGATCTGTTTTCCAGGTCTGTTGTCTTCCCCAGAAGGTATTTCACATTCTTTTCCATTGTTTGATTTTTTTGGATTTGCTTGACTGATTCTTCTTGTCTCCTCGAGTCATTCAATTCCACTTGTTCGACCCTGATTTTCAGTGAAGTATTTTCTTCGCTCACTTTTTAAAGATCTTTTTCTAATTGTCCAATTGAGTTCTTTTGTTCTGTGGAATTTTTTTCCATTTCGCCAATTTTGTTTTTTAGAGAGCTGTTTTCTGTTTCCAGTTCACTAATCCTATTTTTCAAGGATTTTACTTCTTTATCCACTCTCTCTTTAACTGACTTCTCCAGGCTCTTTTGCCAAGCTTCCCATTTTTCTTCTAGCTCCCTTGTGAGAGCCTTTTTAATTACTTCTATGAGGTTCATCTGTGCTGGGGAACAGATGATCTCCTCCTTTGGGGATTCACCTGGCGACTGTCTGTTTTTAGTCTCCTCAGGATTTAGAGTCTGCTCTCTATCTGTATAGAAGCTGTCAAGGGTTAAAGTCCTCTTCAGTTTCTTGCTCATTCTGTCTAATAATCAGAGACAAACTAGCAAAGAAAAACAGAAAAAACTGGATTCTTTCTTTGGGGGAAGGGCTGGGTATGTTATCGAGCTTCCTCTACAGACTGCAGGGGGCAGCAGTGAGGCACTAGCAGGACTGTGCTGCGCGTGCGCTCTGAGATCCCAGAGTGCTGAGTCACTGTGGAGGGGGGGGGGGAAGGGGGGGCGGCCAGGTCCCAGGAGACTCCAACTGTTTGGGGTTGTATTCTTCACCCCCGGTGTTTTTAGCTTCTCTGCTGGGCTGCTGACTTGCTGCCGGAGCAAAGTATCCAAACCTCTAGCGAAGCTCTCCCCGCAGAGACGGCTGCGATCACTCCCCACCCCCTCTCCGCTCTGCTCCCGTGCTCTCACTGCCGCTGCCCTCAGCCTGCGCCCGATCTAAAACCGTCCCAGCCCTCCAGTAAAGACAGACCTTTCTTGGCGAATCTCAGGGATGGCTTCTCTTGGTAACTATTTGTGGGTTTTTTTTTCAGTCAAGCATTAATTCAGAGGCTTGTAATGAAGTGGATAGTGAGAGAAAGCTCGGAGCTTATGCAGCTGTGAGCCTCCTCTCTGCCATCTTAACCGGAAGTCCCCAATTGTAGCTTTTCTCAGCAATATGATGATCTTTTATAAAATAGCAAAGTCTACCTCATAGTCTTCCTCTGAATTCCACTCCTCTGTCTTTAACTTTTGGGTACTTTCTCATACATACTGATGTTTTCTCAACCACCTCTACCCTCTCAGTTTTTCAATCTCCTCAACTTCAATGACCGTTCCATTTCTTCCATGCTATAACTCCCTTATCTACTTCCTTTCCATACTCCCATATCTAAAAATAAACAGATCATTTCACCATTCCTCCTAAACTTAGTTTGTCAACACAATTTTCTCCAGCCCTCCACTCCTCACTACTTTCCCAGATGGTCACCCCTGCATTTTCCTCTCCAACTTGCATACTAGTTATATAATCAAGATACCAGTTTCTACTACACATTTATGTTTTCTCATTTAACTGGGCCCTCACAGCAGCAAATGAAGCCTTTTATTCTTCCCTAACTGATTCTTTATCACAATCCTCAAAGAGCTGGTTCTAAACTGTTTCTTCCCTTCTCATGCTTCCTACAGCAGCTCTGCTCCCACTCTCTCAACAGTTAACTTAAAGAGATATTTCAAGAAAAAACTGACTCAAAAGAGAATAGGTAATCCCAGTGCCTTGAATCTCCCTAGAACCAATTCCACACTCCAACAAGTGGGCCTATTTTTCCCACTTGAATATTTGGATTTTGTTTTTTTGGATATCTCTGTCAACTAAATGAATATAAAATAAACCTAAAGGTTGCTTTAGTTTACATTTCTCTAATTGTTATTAATCTGGAGCATTTTTATATGACTATTGAAAGCTTGATTTCTCCCTTTGAAAACTGCCTCTTCTTGACCATTTATCATTTAGAGAATGGTTGATTCCTATAAATGGAATAAGTTCCATATAGCATACCTACACATAATTATATATGTATACACATATGATACACACATGTTTGTTAAGGGACAGGTCAGTTCTTCCAGCGCCTCCACAGCTGTGGATCATAATATCAGAAGGGGTTGCAGGGCAGCCTTTGCTGATACAGGTGTTGTGGACTGGGGATGAGTTAAATTGGAAGCAGAGAGTAGAGGAGAGAGGTCAGACAACACAACAGCCTCTCAGTCTCTTTGTATCACCCTCTCACAAGAGAAGATCCATTCTGGGTTGGATCTCTATTAACCACTCTCAGGTGGCTCCCATGTATTCCAACACATGTTCTCACACATGTACATCTATATATAGTCACAATACATACATGTTTATGTGGGTGTTTATATCTATAATATTTTATATATATATTGTTTTGCACAATCTCATAAATGATAATTTTTATAATAATTGTTGCAAAATTTTTACATAATCTCTACACCAAAATCATTCATTTTCTTTTCTGTGAGCTGTTTCTTGTTTTCTCATAAACTCTTACCCTAATTAGATCTGAAAGATAAGTTTTATATTCCCTTGTTCCTCTAATTTGTTTCTAATATCACACTTTATTTCTAAGTCATATTGATGCCATTTGAGTGGTCTCAATCCCTGATGGTCAAGAGGTTAGTGGCAATAAGAGTTGTTAAATACCCTTTAAATTGGCCAAAGGTTTCAGAGTGAAAGAATTCACTCATTTGCAAATTATTAGTTGTGAAATGAAAGTTTATTGTTGGATAGAAACCAGTTTACCAAGAGAATGACTTCCACAGTGGCAGATCTATTGGAAAATGGAGTCTTGGCATTGAGAGGCTTTCTCAGCATGCAGAATGGTCCTGGCAAAATGTATAGGCCATCTGCAAAACCCTTAGTTCAGGGAAGCTGTTGTATTGGGTATCTTGATGAGGGCTGGGACAGCCTGAGCTGATCAAATCAGGATTCTTGGTGGGGGGCTTCAGGAGCCAAGATTCCCAGGCTTAGATTCTTATCAGTTTTCAGCCCAGATCTCCTACTGGAATTAACATTTCAAAGGGGTGCTTTTTGACCAGGATTTCTAATTGAATCAAAGATCCTGGTATCCTGGAAAGATAACTTATCTGGGAGGATATACCTTCCCCAGGAGGGGCTGAGACTCCAAAAGGGATCACAGATCAAAAGGAAATATAGTTTCTTAAAGAGACCACAACTTTTAGGGTACCAGTTTCCTCCCGCTTCAATATATGCATTTGGAACTTGCTCTGGTGCATAGAATGAAATGTTGGTCTAAAGCGAAATGGCACCAGAGTGCATTCCATTTTTCTCAACAATGAAGAGTGAATTTTCACCTTGGTGCTGGGGCTCTTAAGTTTATCAAAGATGCAGCTGTTGTGTTCATTTGTTTCTGTCTAGTGAATGCAGAAACCTCCACTGATCAACCCATAACTTTCTTACTCAATATCAAACTGACTATTCCTACCGATTTCTTACTCATTACTAAATTATTTTGATTTTTACTCTTTTGTAAAGGCTGAGTGTGAGGGAAGGGGAAGGGAACAAAGCTTAGAAAACTACCTCAGGCTTCTGTAACATTGCACTCTCTCTGAGGGAGGTCTGTCCACTTCTCATGAGAATCAAAGGCTGTATCCTTCAAACTCTCTCACTCTTTTAGTAAAACATCAGAGACAATGAAATTGAATCTGGGGTCTTATTTCTAACAATATTGGAACTTATCTGGGATAAATGGAACCAGTGAGGGATGTGAGATCTGAGTGCACTGGGAAGAGTGCTTCTGTTGATTTCAATAGTCCTAGTATTTGGGTTTCATTTCCCTCAAGGCTCCCAAAGTCTTGAAGACAATAGCAATGGCTGCAAAGAGAGAGGTTGAACCGAAGCAATTCAAAGGGATGGGGGGAGTAAAGAAGCACAGATCAGCAACCTTATTAAAAATCAGACAAAGGGAAGACATTCCATTTGGAGGTCCTTCCCTGCAGAAGTCCCCCTGAGCAGCTCTGATGATCTGCTAGGGACTTGTGGGAAGTTCCTTGCAGAAGTCCCTGAAGATGAATCAGCTGTGGACAGCTCAGTTGCACTGGGCTTGCAGGAAGCTCCCTGCAGAGTCCCCTGAAAGCAGCTTGGCTGTCTTGGATGGGGGCTATTTTGCAAGGGACCAAAGTGAAGTCTTTGTGGGCAGTTCAGCTGGCAGGACTTGACAGAACTATTGTGGTAGACTGGGTAAGCATCCTTTGTTGGTTGGATAGTTCCTTCCCTATGAAAGCCCTTGGGGGCAACTTGGATGAGCTGTGGCGACTTTGGAGGAGGAATTTTCTGGGGAAGCCCTTTGGGGATCTCTAGTGCTATTGTGAAGATCTGTGCAGAATTCGATCCTGTGGGGACTTGCCAGATTCATTAATAGATAGGGTGCCTTTGTAGGCCTATAATGGATAGGAATTTCTGGGAAAAAATTAGGAGGATATTCCCAGGATTAATTCAGTATGTCAAGCTTAAATCTGTATGTAAAAGCTGGAAATAGGAGATTTCTTTGTGTGTATGTTTTCCTTGCATTTGTTCTGTGTTAAAAGTTAGCAAGCTTGGGAGAGATAAAAATTCAGCCTCTGTGTTGCTGGCTTGGAGAAATATCAAGCTGGATTGTGGAATTCATTCAGAGTAGTAATTCTTTCAGAGTGGCTCAAGGTAAGATCTTTAGAAGTTTCAAAGGATGGACAGAAGCATCTACTCCCAAAGAAAGAACACTGGGAAATGAATATAAACTGCTTTCATTTCTGTTTTTCTTCCCGGGTTATTTATACCTTCTGAATCCAATTCTCCCTGTGCAACAAGAGAACTGTTCAGTTCTGCACACATATATTGTATCTAGGATATACTGTAACCTATTTAACATGTAAAGGACTGCTCACCATCTGGGGGAGGGGGTGGAGGGAAGGAGGGGAAAAATCGGAACAGAAGTGAGTGCAAGGGATAATGTTGTAAAAAATTACCCTGTCATGGGTTCTGTCAATAAAAATTTATTTAAAAATTAAAAAAAAAGAAGTTTCAAACCTTTCTCCACTGTCTGGATTTCTGGTCCTTGACTCAGGATTCTAAATTCCTCCACATCAGACTTAGTGTGTGCTGAAGGAAATGACTATCTTAGGTTCCTTTAAATATTAGACTGTCCTAGATTTGGAAAATGTAAAAGACCAAGGGAATATAGGAGAATTGATTGAAATTTCAGATAACTTTGGGAACAGGAGCCTACACTTTTAGAAATAAGAACTAGCAGGTTAGATATCCTTCATGGAAGGAAAGGGGAAGTGTCCCATGGAGAAAGCTTTGGGGTTGCCATTCATTTGAAACTGAAAATATGACAATAGAACTATGAAACTGAAGTCACATTGGATAGGTAAATGTATTGGTCTTTGAGCTTGATAAGGTGTTGGTCTTTGATCTTCATAAGGTAATTTGGGAGCTAATTTTGGGCTCCTGGAGATTAGGATAATGCAAGGAAAGAGAACCTTTTCTCTTTCTCTGTCAGGGAAAAATATATTCAGCATAGTAAAGATGGTAAAAGCAAGTAAAAGAGGGTAGAAGAAGCATCAGATCAGAGTGAGAAAGAAATGAGAAAAGCAGTATTGCAGTCCACTAAAGGGATATAGATATAGAAAAGTAAATGAGAAAGTTTATGCATGTTGAAATGAGAAGAGTATAGATTGAAAGGGATTAGCGAGTTTGAGAACTTTTAGGAAAACAAAAAAGCAGAATGATACTACTTTTAATATTCCTGCAAGCAAGGACCCTGTAACTTTAATCAGAACTCAGGTTTGTGGAACCATGCCAGGAAGAATCTCAAAATAAAAATCCATTTGAAGAAAAAAAAAACTGGCACTTAACTCTTTTCCGGCTTACAAAATAGAAGACATTTGTATGAATTGGGAAAACAACTAAAAGGTAATTTTCTTTGAATGGAACATCTAGTCAGATTTTAGGGAATATCGCAAATTAAAGTACAGGCTAATTTCAAAATAACTTTTGAATAGGCATTTTGTTAAAATTGTGTACTTAATTGGTTATGATATATTCTTTTCTATCTTTATTTTAAGACTTGTCTTGTTTTCTCCCAGAATTAAAAGGGAAACTTGTTTAAGGTAACAGGTGGAGAAGCCTCCTGAAAACTCCAGAGCTGTAATAGCTTTGGACAAGAAAATCCTTAAGATCATTACTGAATGACTCAATGAATATTAGTTGATGAGTAATGCAATCTTTCTGAGATTGCAGAAGCCAGAATTGGTTTGTTATTTAGTACTCTGAATGTTATTAGGATATAAGTTGAAAATTTAACAGGAGGTGGAAAATGTGTTTAATAATCTATTGTTTTTATCAGTCTTGCTAACTCAGTAGATATAATTTAAGAGATTAGGTATTTCCATCTTTTCTTGTAAATTAAGAGAAAATTACAGATAAGACCATTTGGCTATTATTCTGAGACTGTTACACATTATTATGTTACACATTAATCATTAATGTTACACAATTACCTACGATTGGTAATTACTGTATGTGGACAGAGGAATGGGTGAAGCAACATCTGGAGGCTGAATTAGACTAAGAAAGTAACTCAGTGCAAAAAGGATTATTGAAAAATTGCCCTCTTATTGGAGATTTGGGGGTGGGAAGAGGTGCCTCTGTGCACCTGGAGAGATTGAAATGGGGAAGTCAGGATAGAGTAGGGGAAATAATATCACAGGATTTCAGATTGAAATATGGAATGAAGGCCAGGGAGGGAGGGGGATGATCAAATGAAGAAAGGACTGCATAGTTTATACCTTTTCTGTGACAAGTAGTAAAAGTGTCATTATCCCCCTTTTGCAGATAAGAAAACTAAATTTAAACTGAGCATCTAGATGGCACAGTGGAGAGAAAGCAGCATCTGGAGTCAAGAAGATCCAAGTTCAAATCCAGCCTTAGACATTGATTAGTTATGTGACCTTGGACTAGTCACTCAAACTATTTGCTTTAGTTTCCTTATATATAAAATGGGGGTAGTTGTTGGAATCTTTACAAACTGTTAAATCATTAGAGTTGAGATGTTTTGGACCAGAACCTGAAACAAGGTACTAAGTAGAACTAATTGATACAATGCTTGTGTTTATACCTTTACTTATTGGAGTTCACAAGTATGGGAGATTCACAAAGTTAACTGTGTAACTTTGTGAATTCACACCTCCCTTGAAGCTCTTAGGACCAGAGAGCACTCTGGGAGAAAACCCATAATCCCATTCTCTCAGGAGAGATCATATATAAACCCAGTCAAGGGAATTCAGCTGAATTAGATTAGAGAGGAGCACTCTGGGCCAGACACAGAGCACTCTGGGAGAGCCAGAAGCCCTCTCTCGGAGGCAAGAAAGATTCATTACAACTTTTTCCTTGGTGCTGGCTGGAGGCAGAGGCAAAAGCAAAGGACAAAGCTGCAAGAGCTCTTAGGAAGCAAGACAGATTCAACTTGGTGCTGGCTGGAGGCTGAAGGAAGCAGAGGCAGAAGCAAAGGACAAAGATGCAAGAACTGTTGGAACCAAGGAGAGAGAGAGGCCTCTAAGCTAAATGGGCTATATTGGAGGCAATAAAAGATCTGAACTTTCAACACCTGGTTGCGTTTTGGGTGATTATTATTTTCAACTGAAACTAAGGCTGCCTCCAGAAAACCATCGTATCATATATTTTAAAGAAGAAAAAGAACACCAACAGATAGTTATAATACCTTTCTCCCAGGATTGTTTTGCAGCTCAAACAAGATAATAATGGTAAAGTACATAGCACCATGCCTGGTATCTAGGAAGTGCTTTATAAACATTAGTTATGATAGTTATTATTATATTACTCCTTATAGTTCACACAGAGTAAGTGCCAGACCATGGTGAAGGCGTTATCTGAAGGCTTTTCTCTGACAAGATAAAGAGCAGAAAAGGAGTGAAGTGAGGAAGCACTAGAGAGAGGGAAAGATAACTTCAGGGGGAAAATTAAAAAGTGATGACTAGCTTAGATGAAGACATATACTCTGCATTTTCCTGATTCTGGGACTTTGTAAACACTGTTCCTGGGGCACCTAAGCAGTGGATGGATTACTGGGTTTGGGATCAAGAAGGATTGAGTTGAAATGTGGCCTCAGATTCCTACTAGCTGGGCAAGCTACTCAAGCCCTATTTGCCTCCACTGTAAAATGGGGATACACTAGAGAAGGAAATAGAAAACTAGTATCTTTGCCAAGAAAATCCCCTAGACAAGTCCATGGGCTCACAGAGTCCAACAGAACTTACTATCTGAACAATAACAATAACAACGCTGTTCCTATGCTGGGAAAGACATCCCCCTCCCACTCCACCTGTTGAATTCCATTTTTTGAAATCTCAATTTCAAAATGCCATTTCTTGCAGACAGACGTCCCTACCAGGAGTCACTTTTCTTCTCTTTGGGTCTCACCTAATCAACACTTGGTTTGGCCTCTCAGGTGTGTTCATTAGAGATAGTTTTGCACTACAGTCTTGTATTTATGGGGCTGATTATCTTATTTAATTTCATCAAACAAGAACCCAGACATGTTCTATTCTAGTTCTGTTAATATGCAGAGGACTCAAAAGCAGTCTTGAATTCCATAGAGAGGGAGAATTGGAGAGAACTTTGGAGACAGTAAAGGGTGTCTCACTTACAAAAACTGGAGGAAACTGAAGCCAGAGGGAGCAAGTAGGAAACAAGGGACAGTGAGGTGGGAGGCGCTTATGGAATTCCATGGTGCCCTCCTTGTGTCTTGCTGTTCATCACATACTACACTGGCTAAAAATGGTTTTCTCTTTTATACTGGCCCAGGGAAAATCCTCTTAAATCTTTCTTTTGATTCCTACATCTCAGAACTATAACAAGGATGGGGCAACTAGAGTTTTGCTCCCTAATAAGAGGGGGCACTTCCTTCCAATAGACCTGTATTGTGAAGTCTTCCATAGATTTGCAATGCATGCAATGTGAGATGTGATCCTGAATCCTTCCTATGACTACTAAGATTTTATAGGGAAGTCTACTCAAGAATAATTTATTAAATACTCACTAGGTGCCATTTTGGGAAGCAATGGAGATACAAAGAAAAGCAAGAACAAAACCCAAACAAATCAAAACACCCCAAACTCAGTATGGCTCAGATAGGTTCAATGAATAACAGACTCCTTTCACTGTGTGATTGCTCCTGAACTTGAGCTCCTTTTGTCCCATGTTTTTCCTCCAATCCTCACCCCACAACTCTCCACCAGGTGAGAAAATTCCTTGTTGTTCCAACCTAGATCCCAGGCATGTGCTCCCTTTCAGCAGAGGAAACAGCTCTGAGAATGAGCTCAAGCTGACACTTTGAACTATTCGTGTGTGTGTGTGTGTGTGTGTGTGTGTGTGTGTGTGTGTTAGTGTCTGTGGGTATGTGTATATTGTGTGCTGTGCAGGGAGGAAACGGGAATCTCCCTCCTGTTTGAATGATGCTACATTCAGCATCAGCACCAGGTGTGAGAGAAGCTCCCAGCTGATGTCCTAGATGTGGGGGATGATTGCCTTCCCAGGAAGAGCATGGAAGGGGGTAGACAGGGATGTTCTCTGAGGAAGGAAGCAAGCCCACAGAACTCTACAGGAAATGTCCTGGGAATGAGGAGAGGGAGCAGAACCAGGACTGCAGTTTGTGGTGACCGGATGCTGGGACTCCTTTAGGGAATGAATTCTGTCTTTCAGGGACAGGAAGAGAAGGCCCAGGTTAAAGAGAAAAAGTAGGTGAGGGTCTGAGGAATCTGAATCACCACGTTTCTACCCATTCTACTGATCCTAGGCTACAGCTAAGTGCTTCCCTTCCTCCTTCATATAGCTCAGCTCAGTGGGGATTTCCAAGCTCAGTTCCCTAAATGACTGCCCAGGCCGATCAGCAGCCAAAGAACCAGCATGTTCTTTAGTTCCTGGTTAAAGTTGTTATCTGCAGATCCCCTTGGCTTTCTTCTCTCCTCTTGAGGTTTGTAGAAAGCTTCTCCCCCAACTTTATTCTTTTCTACCTTCCTCTCCACATCCCTCAGGTTCTCACATACCTCACCCTAACCAGAGGAGTGGGCCCGGCTCTGGTCCTTCTCCTTTGTAAAGACCCCATATCTGTCCTTAGGAGGGGGAGTGATGATGATGATGATATTTACACTGTGGGCAGCATACTGATTTAGAAAACAACAATTTAGTCTCATGTATATTGCGATATACTTTTATTTATTTTGTTAAACGTTTCCCAATTACATTTTAATCTGATTTGGTTTCATTCTGGAGTTTTGAGAATCATAAGCAGCCCACAGCTGTGAGTTTGATACCTCTGTCTCACAACACAATGCTACTGTGGAATTTAGAGAGTTTTACTCTCCTGTTGCTATTGTTCTTTCTTCCCCAACTCCTGTGAGGTCAGTAAGTATCTCCATTTTACACATAACTAAACAAGATCTAAGAGAGGAAATGATTTGTCCAGAGTCAGCTAATAAATAGAATATCTCAACTCGGACCCAGTTCTGTGGGTTCAGTGCACTTTCTATTACTCTGCAATCTTGTATTCTGGGTCTCTATATTCAATTCTCTGAATCTTAGCTGCTCCCTCCTATACCTTTATAATATCACAGACAGCTAGGGAGTGTATTCTCTCTGGTATACAGGATTTTATCCCCTTTTAATATTTTAATGAACTCTTTCCTCATTTCTTTTTTAGCTACAGAAATAGCAGAAGGTCTTTCTTAATATCCCCTTTTAGATTAAGGTGGGTATATTATATCCACGGTATATGGGAGCAGTGTCCCTGCCTCTTTACAAATTTCTTTTCCCTGATTAATCTGCAGTCAGTCAATAAACATTTATTAAGAGTTAATATGTGCTTTTCAACAATGTGACGATTCAAAAGTCAGTTCCAATAGAGTTGGGATGGAAAGAGTCATTCATATCCAGAGGAGAACTGTATATATGTAGAAATGTGGATCAATGCATAGTATTTTCACCTTTTGTTGTTGCTGTTTGCTTAGTTTTTTTCCTTGTGTTGTTTCCTCCTTTTGATCTGATTTTTCTTGTACAGCATGATGAATATGGAAATATATTTAAAAGAATTGCACATGCAATAGGCTAACTATTGTTTGCTGTCTTGGGAGAGAAAGGGAAAGAGAGGAAGAAAAATTTGGTACACAAGTTTTTGCAAAGGTGAATACTAAAATCTCTCTTTGCATGTAATTGGAAAAATAAAATATTACTTAAAAATGTTAATATGTGACAGTCATCCTTGAGTTGTGGAGGCATATGATGATCCATTGTCTGCACTAAATTCAACATTTATATAGTGAGACCCAAGGAGGGGGGCAGAAGGAAACCCCCTGCTTGCTTAAGGAGTGGACAAACCAGATCAGCTCAGACATGGAACCAGTCAAAGATGTGTAGATCAGTAGTGGGAATGGTCTTGAGAGGCTAGACCCTCCAGCCTAAGAGAATCAGAGCAACCCAGTTTTTAGAATAAAATAAAAAGCAAATTTATCATACTAATTCTCAACTGCCAAATCTTATGTTCTTAATGTTCATTCTTTCAGAATTTTCTGTGGTAGTAGATATTGTTAATCACTCTTTCTACCTGAATATATTCTTTTCCCTTGGTTTTATGGTACTGAACTTTCTGAGGACTCCTACCTGTCTGATGACTACTAAACTCCTTTGCTAGATCACTGTCCATGTCCTGTTCCTTGATCATACTTGTTCGCCCAGAATAAGTCTTTTTAGAAAAGAGAAAAGACTTTTTCTCTTTCTACATCTTTTCACTTGATGATCATATCAACTCACACTGGTTCATTTTTTGTTTTTATATGTGTAAGATTCCCAAATGTATATGTCTAGCCTTATCTTTCTAAATCCCTAAGACTAAAGGCAACTTTAGTGGAGTTATATTTTCAGTGGATGATAACTCATAAAAGGCCTTGAACTTGAAGCATTTGTTCTGAGGACTTCATATGGGAAAGAGTGATAGAGAGGTGGCCACAAGGACTACACACTTATCCCCTAGTAGAATGCAACCTTCTTGGGGACAAGGACTTTTTCCCCCCTCTAATCTAATCTATTCAGTCATTAATTCTGGGCTTTGCCTATAGTGGGTGCATGATGCTTGTCAATGAATTAAACATTTAAAGCAGAGGAAACTAGACTATGAGATTTTAGTAGATACCAATGATAGGAAAGAGGTCTGGTGACTGAAATAAATGATTGGGAAGCCATGGTGGAAAGAGCTGAGGATCTGAAAAAATAAGGGCTAGTTCTAGGAGAAACAGGAAATAATAGAGAGATAAGACTTCTATATGGATATAGAGGGAATTTAAAAGGAAAGAGAGAAGAGAAATTGGAAGATGTTTGGGTCCAAAAGTGCATCAAAAATTATTTATTTAAAATAGACAGTATACATTTGGAATGTTGCTGTGATGTAGGAAATGATGAGTTGGTGGATTTAGAAAAATATGGAAAGATTTGGATTTATGAAGGAAGATGTTATTCACCTTCAGAGAAATAGGACAAACAAGTATGGTATGGTCTTAGAGACATATATGTGCACATAAGTGTATGATATCTGTATGATTAAAACTGTCTATATATATAGTATATGAATATGTGTGTGTATATATATACATATATATATACATATATATATATATATATATTTGTGTACATAAAGGGAAACAAAGGACCATGTATAAAGTACACAGCAGAGAATGAAAGAAAACCTACAAGGAAGCAAAGATGGAAAGTTCTGAACACAGTGTGTAGTATTTATATGTAGACTTTTTTGAAATGAAAATTTATTGTTTTATATTTTGAATCCTCTCATTTTCTGCTATGTACTTGTCAATGTATTTTTCTTTTTCTATTTTGTATTTAAGTTGTAAAAAAATTTAAAAATCATAACCTTTCTTACATGTGGTTGTGAGTCAATGTCACCATAATGGTGACTAAGGATTGAGGGTAAAGATGGGCAAATTTTATACTACATATTGTATTATCAATATTGGAGCCTAATTCTGATACTGATGCTGGTGTTGAAGGTCTTTCCTCTCTCTCTCTCTCTCTCTCTCTCTCTCTCTCTCTCTCTCTCTCTCTCTCTCTCTCTCTCTCTCTCTCTCTCTCTCTCTCTCTTCTTTCCCTTGTCATTCCCTATAACACTCTCCCCTACATTTGTACAATATTGCTGTTACTATGTGCAACATTCTCATGGTTTTGCTCACTTCACTTTGCATCAGTTCATGTAAATCTTTCCAGGTTTTTATAAACAACCTAACTCAGTTGTCTATGTCATTCCAAAGTCTGTCTTCATTAACACTCTGGAGTTTTCTCTGTCCATGCTTTTCCCTGAATAATGTCTCTAAAGTCTCTTAAGTCAACTGAGAAAAAGGTTGAATGACATGAAGAATGCTAAATACAAAGGTGCCCATTTGACTCATAAACTGAGAAAAGTTTATGAGTCAAATGGGCACCTTTGTATTTAGCATTCTTTATGTCATTCAACCTTTTCCAAATCCAGCTAAAATATTATCATCTAGTCCATATCTGCCCATCATCTCTTCAAGGGTAGCTTTGGATACTTTGTCAGATTCTTTGTTGGAATACAAGTTTAACATATCTACAACATTTTCCTGATCCATCAGTTCTGTTATAGTGTCCAAAAGGAACTTTTATCTGGCATGACCTATTTTTGATGAGGCTTCATGGACTTACACAATCATGCTTCCTTTTCAGGATGCTCACAAACCATAGGTTTTTAAAATGTCCAGGCAAGACATTTCCTCTGGGGGTCCCTCCCTTCCTTGAGAGTCTTTGATTTCTGTGACCTTTTTTCTGACAGTGGAAAAACATTTAAATATTAGAACATACCCTGAAAAAGGAACCTCTGCCTGGCAACTGATGATGTAGTTCATTCCTAAACCTAATTGATTCTCTCACCTCAACCCTGGTGCAGACAAGTGAGTCTATAAATTCTTAGTCTGAGAGATGTGGGGGGTAATTCCCATGCAATGAGAGCTACCCTGACTATTATGTCTCTCTGAGTTCCTGAGCCTCATCTTGTCTCCAGGATGGGGTGTGTCTTTCTCCCCAAGGAAGTCTGGACAGAAGTTCTGGTTGTAACCCTGTTGGTGCTGAATCCACAGGTGACTGCAGGCAGACACAGCCCAGGTTAGTACAGAGCAGCAGCTCCCCAGAAATCTCAAGTGGGGCCCAAGGGAGCATCCTTCTCTCCAGGCCCAGACCAAAGGAAGCACTTGGGATAGGATGATCCTGAGGTAGATGGACAGGGGAAGCTGGTTTTCAGGTTCCCCTTCTGACTAACTCTTCCTTTGGCCCTTGCTTCCTTTCCCCCTTTTTCTCAGGATTCAGGGCCTTGAATAAGCCCCCTTCCAAGAGCTGAGGGCTCCAGTTATTTTATCAATAATGTTATCACACATCTACTATCTAGCACTAGGGCAATGCTAAAGATAGAAGGAAAGGCAAAACTCAGTCCCTGCTCTCAAGGAACTCAAAGACTAATAGGAAAGACAGTGTGCAAATGATTCTAGAGATAAGATCTCTTCAGGACAAATGAAACATCATCACCAGAGGGAAGGTACCAACATCAAAGGAGATCAGGAAAGCAGCAGAAGGTGGGATCTGAGCTGATACTTGAAGTTCCCCTGGAAAGTTAGAGGCAGAGGTGAGGAGGAAAAGAGTTCTGAGCAGGGGAGAGCCAGAGAGGGCCCAGAGTGGGGAGAGGACAAATCTAAGGGAGGAAAAACAAGAAGGTCAGAGTCTTGGATAGCAGAGTTGGGAGTGGGGGTGGGGCTGGGAATGTAGAGTTTAAGAAGGATGAAAAGATAGGAGGGGGCAGGTTGTGAAGGGCCTTGAAAGCCAAGCAGATAATTTTGTATTTTATCCTAGAGGTGAGAGGTCACTGGAGATTTTTAATTAGGGAGTGACATGGTCAAAGCTGCCAAGGTCTGCTATTCCTATCTTTGTGTTTCACTATACACATTGTACCTCTCACAACCCCAAGCATGGTGCTGACCTGAGAGTAGTTACTTAATAAATATTTGTAGATTGGGTGACTGGCCACAGAGGGGCATGCATAGTCCAGTGTATCTATAACTAACACAAGGACTGACTAAAATTGTGGGGTCTGTAAAGTAACCATCCCGCCCTCCTGGGCCTGAAAGTTGTCTCCCCATTTTCACTTCTCTGGGTTTGACAGATGATCTCTAGGAGGTCCGAGACTGAGGCGTAAGCTCCAGAAAGGGGTGATATTCATGAAATACTCACTTAGAAAGCTTGTGCAGGCTGCAATAAGGAAGAAATACACATTTCTGATAGATGTCAATCAAATTATTGCCCTAAAAGACTGAATTATTGAGAATTCCAAGTGCCAGACTGCAGGAAAGCTACCTGGACAATGTCAGAATATTTTTCTTCAGATACTTTCTCCTAGCAAGATAGCCTTGATTAGAAGATACTTCTGTTATAACCCAGAAGACACCCTTCCCAGCACAGGGGCTCTTTCACCTCCTCTTGTGTGATAAAAGAGCTCCTGACTGTAGGTCCTAAGACCATCAGCTGGAAAACAGAAAGGGTACTAGGTTGATTTGGAGTTATGGAAGGTCTACAGTTATCAATAGGAAATGAACCCTGACTGAATCAGAGATGGGAAGTGACAGAGGACTTGGTGAGATCAGAGCTGGTGTTTTTTTCAGTCCATTAACATGTAATGGTGAAGACAAAAAACGGCCTCCTGGATTGCCCCTTTGAGTTTTTCCAGCACAGTATCAGCTTCTGGGCTGCCTCCTAAGGACAGGTGGGTAAATTTCCTTGCCCATCATTCCCATTCCATAATGTCTAAGGTTGGGTGCTAATTACTACATCTTCATTAAAATCCTTGCAATCACATCTATAAGTGAAAAGCAGGCAAAGCTTATTCCCCAAGAACACCAACATCAGGAACATTTAAATATCTACTTTGGGAATATGAAGGAAAAAGCAGTTGAGAAAAACACCAACTTTTTTTTTGTTTGTTTTTTTGAATTTTTTTTTTATGTTGAAAAGCACAGGAATAAATAGACCTTTGCTTAGTATGGCAAATAGTATCTTTCTAAAACCAAAGAGGTAGCATTATTTGTAATAGAGAAAGAGCATCAGAGGATATTTCAATTATGTCAGGGATAAATCCATTTTTATCATGAATAATCAGCATAGTTATTGAAATTCTGGCCTTTTGTTTTTATTCTATGTATTTCTTTGCTTTTTGGTAGGATTTCTTGTAAGCAATAGATTGTGATACTTTATATTCTTATCCAATTTTCGCTCTCCATTTTTATTGGATTGCTTAACAGATTCACATTTAAAGTTACAATTTAAATTTATATTTTCTTATTGTGAAACTTTTGGTGCAAATATGTTAGTTTCTAATGGAGACATTACAGGTAAATGCTAAGCATCCACCCTTTAGAGAGGCCCAGCTGGGACTAAAGGAGAAGTATTCTTTCCTATGTGGTTTGGACTAAAGGACTAGATTTTCTTTTTCTTTTTCTTTGTGTTCATAGCACTTATCAAAGTCTCAGATAGATTGTAATCAATAAAGAAATGTTGATTGATAGGGAGCAAAGCTGACTGTCAGTCAAATTGCAAAGTAGGTGCAAAGTAGTCAAGCCCCCCAATTCTTTTCTTGTTTAATTTCTTTTCTTTGCAGAAACTAGGCACTGACCCACACCTAACACTGTATACCAAGATAAGGTCAAGATGGGTTCGTGATCTAAATATAAAGAATAATATTATAAACAAATTAAAAATGTAGGATAGTTTACCTCTCAGATATGTGGAAGAGGAAAGAATCTAGAAGAACTAGAGATCATTATTGAACAGAAAAGGAGCATACCTTTGACTTTTTTCTGGAGCTATATGCAATTTGTAGTTCCTTTTTTTTCTTGTTCTGAATTTATTTATTTTTAATAGCTTTTTATTTACAAGTTATATACAAGTTTATTTACAAGTTTATAGCATTGACAATTGCCAAACCCTTTGTTCCAATTTTTCCCCTCTTTCCCCCCACCCCCTCCCCTAGATGGCAGGATGACAATACATGTTAAATATGTTAAAGTATAAATTAAATACAAAATAAGTATACATGTCCAAACTGTTGTTTTGCTGTACAAAAAGAATCAGACTCTGAAATAGTGTACAATTAGCCTATGAAGGAAATCAAAAATGCAGGCAGATAAAAATATAGGGATTGGGAATTCTATGTAATGGTTCTTAGTCATCTCCCAGAGTTCTTTCACTGGGCGTAACTGGTTCAGTTCATTACTGCTCCATTGGAACTGATTTAGTTCATCTCACTGCTGAAGATGGCCAGGTCCATCAGAATTGATCATCATATAGTATTGTTGTTGAAGTATATAATGATCTCCTGGTCCTGCTCATTTCATTCAGCATCAGTTCATATAAGTCTCTCCAGGCCTTTCTGAAATCATCCTGTTGGTCATTTCTTACTGAACAATAATATTCATATACCACAATTTACCCAACCATTCTCCAATTGATGGGCATCTACTCAGTTTCCAGTTTCTGGCCACTATAAAGAGGACTGCCACAAATATTCTTGCACATACAAGTCCCTTTCCCTTCTTTAAGATCTCTTTGGGATATAAGCCCAGGAGTAACACTTTTGGGTCAAAGGATATGCACAGTTTGATAACTTTTTGAGCATAGTTCCAAATTGCTCTCCAGAATGGCTGGATGTATTCACAATTCCACCCTGTTTTCCCACATCCCTCCAACATTCTGCATTATCTTTCCCTTTCATTCTAGCCAATTGTGTGTAGTGGTATCTCAGAGTTGTCTTAATTTGCATTTCTCTGATTAATAATGATTTGGAGCATTTTTTCATATGGCTAGAAATAGTTTCAATTTCTTTGTCTGAGAATTGTCTGTTCATATCCTTTGACCATTTATCAATTGGAGAATGGCTTGATTTCATATAAATTAGAGTCAATTCTCCATATATTTTGGAAATGAGGCCTTTATCAGAACCTTTGACTATAAAAATGTTTTCCCAGTTTATTGCTTCCCTTCTAATCTTGTCTGCATTAGTTTTGTTTCTACAAAAACTTTTCAATTTGATATAATCAAAACTTTCTATTTTGTGATCAGTAATGATCTCTAGTTCTTGTTTGGTCATAAATTCCTTCCTCTTCCACAGGTCTGAGAGATAAACTATCCTGTGTTCCTCTAATTTATTATAATTTCATTCTTTATGCCTAGATCATGAATCTATTTTGACCTTATCTTGGTTTATGGTGTTAAGTGTGGGTCAATGCCTAGTTTCTGCCATACTAGTTTCCAATTTTCCCAGCAATTTTTGTCAAACAGTGAGTTCTTATCCCAAAAGCTGGGATCTTTGGATTTGTCAAACACTAAAGTATTAAAGTTATTGACTGTTTTGTCCTTTGAACCTAACCTGTTCCACTGATCAACTAATTTATTTCTTAGCCAATACCAGATGGTTTTAGTAACTGCTGCTTTATAATATAATTTTAGATCTGGTACAGCTAGGCCACCTTCATTTGATTCCTTTTTCATTTATTCCCTTAAAATTCTTGATTTTTTGTTTTTCCATATGAACTTTGTTGTTATTTTTTCTAGGTCATTAAAATAGTTTTTTGGGAGTATGATTGGTGTAGCACTAAATAAATAGATTAGTTTAGGTAGTATTGTCATCTTTATTATATTTGCTCACCATCTCCAAGAGCATTTAATATTTTTCCAATTGGTTAGATCAGACTTAATTTGTGTGGAAAGTGTTTTGTAGTTTTGCTCATAAAGTTCCTGATTTTCCCTTGGCAGATAAATTCCTAAGTATTTTATACTATCAGTAGTTACTTTAAATGGAATTTCTCTTTGTAACTCTGTTTTTTGTTAGTGATATAGTGATTGATACATATATATAGTGATATATAAGAATGCTGATGATTTAAGTGGGTTTATTTTGTATCCTGAAACTTTGCTAAAGGTGTGGATTATTTCTAATAACTTTTTAGTAGAATCTCTGGGTTTCTCTAAGTATACCATCATATCATAAGCAAAGAGTAATAATTTGGTTTCCTCATTCATTACCTACTCTAACTCCTTTAATCTCTTTCTCAACTCTTATTGCCAAAGCTAGCATTTTTTTTTTTTTGGCTATTCATCTTATTTATTGAACTTATATGCAGACTACATAATACAAAATGCCAAGCTGGATGAATCAAAAACTGGAATTAAGGTTGATGGCAGATTAGCTATGCAACTACTCTGATGGCAGAAAACAAAGAGGAATTAAGCTTCTTCTTCTTTTTTTTTTTTTTTAATAATTATAACTTTTTATTGACAGAACCCAGTCCTGGGTAATTTTTTTTACAACATTATCCCTTGCACTCACTTCTGTTCCAACTTTTCCCTTCCTTCCCTCCATCCCCTCCCCTAGATGACAAGTAGTCCTATACATGTTAAATATGTCACGGTATATCCTAGATACAATATATGTGTGCAGAACCAAATAGTTCTCTTGTTGCACAGGAAGAATTGGATTCAGAAAGTAAAAATAACCCAAGAAGAAAAACAAAAATGCAAATAGTTTTACATTCATATCCCAGTGTTCTTTCTTTGGGTGTAGCTGCTTCTCATCATTGATCAATTGAAACTGAGTTAGATCTTCTCTTTGTTGAAGAAATCCACTTCCATCAGAATACATCCTCATACAGTATCGTTGTTGAAGTATATAATGATCTCCTGGTTCTGCTCATTTCACTTAGCATCAGTTCATATAAGTCACTCCAAGCCTCTCTGTATTCATCCTGCTGGTCATTTCTTATAGAACAATAATATTCCATAACATTTATATACCATAATTTACCCAACCATTCTCCAATTGATGGGCATCCATTCATTTTCCAGTTTCTAGCCACTACAAACAGGGCTGCCACAAACATTTTGGCACATACAAGTCCCTTTCCCTTCTTTAGTATCTCTTTGGGGTATAAGTCCAGTAGTAGCACTACTGGATCAAAGGGTATGCACAGTTTAATAACTTTTTGGGCATAATTCCAGATTGCTCTCCAAATTTTGGATTCATTCACAACTCCATCAACAATGCATCAGTGTCCCAGTTTTCCCACATCCCCTCCAATATTCATCATTATTTTTTCCTGTCATCAAAGCTAGTATTTCTAATACAATATTGAATAGTAATGGTGATAGTGGGCATTCTTGTTTCACTCCTAATCTTATTGGGAATGGTTGCAGTTTGTCCCCATTACATATAATGCTTACTGATGGTTTTAAATAGATGCTACTGATTACTTTAAGGAAAAGTCCATTTATTCCTATACTCTCAAGTGTTTTTAATAGGAATGGATGTTGGATTTTATCAAATGCTTTTTCTGCATCTATTGAGATGATCATATGGTTTTTGTTAATTTGGTTATTAATATGGCCAATTATACTGATAGTTTTCCTACTGAACCAGTCCTGCATTACTGGTATAAATCCTACTTGATCATGGTGTATTATCCTAGGGATGATTTTCTGTAATCTCTTTGCTAATTTTTTTTTTTCAGATTTTTGCATTAATATTCATTAGGGAGATTGGTCTATAATTTTCTTTCTCTGTTTTCAGCTTACCTGGTTTAGGTATCAGTACCATGTCTGTGTCATAAAAGGAATTTGGTAGGACTCCTTCATTTCCTATTTTTTTCAAATAGTTTATATAGCACTGGGTCTAATTGTTCTTTAAATGTTTGGTAGAATTCACATGTAAATCCATCTGGTCCTGGGGATTTTTTCTTAGGGAGTTGATTAATAGCTTGTTCTATTTCTTTTTCTGAAAATGGGACTAAGCAATTTACTTCCTCCTCTGTTAATCTGGGAAGCCTATATTTTTGGAGGTAGTCATCCATTTCACTTAGGTTATCAAATTTATTGGCATAAAGTCGGGCAAAGTAACTCTTTATTATTTCTCTAATTTCCTATTCATTTGGTGGAAAGTTCTCCGTTTTCATTTTTAAAACTACTAATTTGATTTTCCTCTCTCCTTTTTCTAATCAGATTTACCAAAGGCTTATCTATTTTATTGTTTTATGAAAAAAAAAACCCAACTCTTAGTTTTATTTATTAGTTCAATAGCCTTTTTACTTTCAATATTATTAATTTCTCCTTTTAATTTTAGAATTTCAAATTTAGTATTTGATTAGGGGTTTTTAATTTGATCTTTTTCTAGCTTTTTAAGTTGCAAGCCAAATTCATTGATCTTCTCTTTCTCTATTTTATTCAAGTAAGCCTCTAAGGATATAAATTTTCCTCTTATTACTGCTTTGGTTGCATTCCCACAAATTTTGGTATGATGTCCATTGTCATTATCTTGAGTGAAATTATTAATTGTGTCTATAGTTTGCTGTTTCACCTAATCATTCTTTAAGATGAGATTATTTAGTTTCCTTTTGGTCTATTTACCTCTAACTTTTTGTTGAATGTGGTTTTTATTGCATCATGATCTGAAAAGAAAGCATTTACTATTTCTACCTTCCTGCATTTAATTTTGAAGTCTTTATGTTCTAATATATGGTCACTTTTTGTATAGGTTCCATGAACTTCTGAGAAGAAAGTATATTCCTTTCTGTCTCCATTCAGTTTTCTCCAAAGATCTTTCATACCTAATTTTTCTAGTATTTTATTTACCTCTTTAATTTCTTTCCTATTTGTTTTGTGGTTTGATTTATCTAATTCTGAGAGAGCAAGATTGAGATCTCCCACTATTATAGTTTTGCTGTCTATTTCTTCTTTCAACTCTCTTAACTTCTCCTTTAGGAAGTTAGATACTATACCACTTGGTGCATATATGTTTAATATTGATATTGCTTCATTGTCTATGCTACCTTTTAGCAAGATATAGTTTCCTTCTTTATCTCTTTTAATTAGATCAATTTTTGCTTTTGCTTGATCTGAGATCAGGATGGCTACCCCTGCTTTTTTGACTTCATCTGAAGCATAATAGATTCTGCTCCAGCCTTTTACCTTTACTCTGTATATATCTCCCTGCTTTAAATGTGTTTCCTATAAACAACATATTGTAGGATTCTGACTTTTTATCCAGTCTGCTATCTGCCTCCGCTTTATGGGAGAGTTCATCCCATTCACATTTATGGTTAAAATGACTAATTCTGTATTTCCTGCCATGTTATTATCCCCAGATTATGCTTTTCTTTTTCTTGCCCCCCCCCAACCCTCTTTCCCAATTTTAAACTTATGTGCCCCATTTGTATCATACCACTCACCCTCTTTAGGATCCTTCCCTCTCCCCTTGAATCTCTTCACCTTTCTTGTACTCTTCCCTTATTTCTCTTTTCCTTTTCCCTTTTCCTCTCACCATTTTTAATGAGGTGAGAGAAGATTTTCTGTAAAACAAGTATGTCAATTATTTTCTCTTTGAGCCAACTCAGATGAGAGTAAGATTCACCCAATGTTCCTCCCCCTCTCTAAATTCCCTCAGGTATGATGTTTCCTTTGCCTCTTCGTGGGATGTAGTTTCCCTCTTTTTCTCCCCCCTTTCCCCCTTTTTTGACACTATCCCCTTTCCATTTCTACTTCCCTTCTTTTATGTTATATCAGTAAAATCAAATTATACATGTACTCTTTTTGTATATCCACAATAGAAATACAGTTCTCAAGAGTTCCTTTTACCTTTTTCTGCTTCTCTTGAGTCCTATGGTTGGAGATCACATTTTTTGTTTAGTTCTGCTTTTTTCCTTAGAAACAAATGGAATTCATCTGTTTCATTAAATGTCCATCTTCTTCTCTGGAAGAACATGCTCAGGTTGGCTGGGTAATTTATTCTTGGCTGCATTCCAAGTTCTTTTGCCCTTTGGAATATCAAGTTCCAGGCCCTTCGATCCTTTAATGTGGAGGCAGCCAGATCTTGGGTGATCCTTATTGTGGCACCTTGGTATTTGAATTGATTTTTTCTGGCTGCTTGTAATATTTTTTCCTTAATCTGATAGTTCCGAAATTTGGCCACAATATTCCTTGGAGTTTTTATTTTAGCATCTTTTGCAGAAGATGTTTGATGAATTCTTCCAATGCCTATTTTACCTTATGATTCTATTATATCTGAATAGTTCTCTTTGATGATTTCCTATAAAATAGTATCTAGGCTCTTTTTTTTATCATAATTTTCGAAAAGTCCAATAATCCTCAGATTATCTCTCCTAGATCTATTTTCCAGGTCTGTCATTTTTCCAAGTAGATATTTGATGCTTTTCTCTAATTTTTCATTTTTTTTTTTTTTTGGTCTTGCTTGACTGATTCTTGATGTCTCAATGAATCATTGATTTCTATTTGTTCAGTTCTGATTTTTAATGAGTTATTTTCTTCATTAGCTTTTTTTTTTTTTTTTAACTTCTTTTTGTATATGTCCAATTGAGTTTTTAAATGAGTTGTTTTGCTCTATGGAATTTTTTCCATTTCACTATTTTTTTTTTTTTAGTGAATTATTTTCTTTTTCCAATTCACAAATCCTACTTTGCGAATTCTTTATCTTTTTCAATTCACAAATCCTACTTTCCTGGGATTTTTTTTTTTAACCTTTTCCAATTCACAAATTCTGTTTTCCTGAACTTCCTGGGAATTTTTTACCTTTTCCAATTCATATTTCAGGAAGTTGTTAATTTTTTGCAAAGCTTCTCTTTCCTTTCCCCATTTTTCTTCTAACTCTCTTTTGAGACTTTTAATGGTCTGTTCTAGGAGAGTGTTATGTAAAGGGGCCAGGTAACATTCCCCTTTGGGGTATTGTCTGAAGGCTGTTTGCTATTAGTCTCCTTGGGGTTGCAAACCTGCTCTTTTTCTGTATAGAAGCTATCGATTGTCCTTTTGATTTTTTAACTTATTTTTTAAAGCCTTTAAGGTCTGCCTTCAGGGCAAAGGAGTTACCAGCTTCCTCTGCAAAGCAGGGAAAAGTGTAAATAGGCTTCAAGCAGCGAGGTATGGGAGTGCTCTGGGATAAAGCCCTTCCCCCCCCACCTGGAAGTGATTCAGCACAGATCAAGCTACTTACGTGCCCAGTGGAGAACTCTGCTGTGTGGTTTAGCAATTGCCCTAAGGCTAGAGATTAAGCAGTGAAAGTGTCACTACCACAGGCCAAAGCCCCACCAAGGGGCTGTGGATATTAGCAGCTGACCAGAAAATAGCCCCTCGGACCAGAAGTGTCTCTGCCCCAAAGCAAGTTGGGCTGCAGCAGTTCTATTGTGCAAATTAGAGGCTGCCCTGGGCTGTGCCCCCCTGCTGTGCAGGTTTGTAACTGCCCCAAGGAAAAGCTGGTTGGGGCTGCACAGTTGTTCTGTGATCTGTGCTGAGTCACTTCTAGTTTTGAGTGGGTATAGCCAGATCCTGTTAGGTTCTGGCGTTTTTTAGAGTGGCTTTGATTTCTCTGCTGATCTACTATTTTGCAAGCAGGGCAGATTAATCAGTCTATGCCAGTGTCATCCCTGTAATTTTTCTAACCACAGAGACCATTTCCACCCGGTCAGCACTATATGCTAGCCTCCAGTTCTCTCCCTGCTTGTACTGATCTTCTCCCTGGCCCTTCAGGACACACCTTTTCTCACAAAATTCCAGATTATCTTCAGCTGGTAAGTTGTTGTACTTCTAGTCTCAGTGGGTTTTACCAGTCAAGAACTATTTTTGAGACTGAATTTAATAATTGGTCGTGAGGGTATGAGAGAGCTTAAAAAATCACATGTGCCTTCTCTACCATCTTGGCTCCTTCCCCTTGTAGTTCCTTAGTGTTTTTCTATGGTCTTTTATAGACATGCTTCTAACATTTGCTCCTCAGGTGCATATCCCAATATATCATCCATGTAATGTAATAACATAACTTTTGGAAATGCTTTTCTTACAGGAGTAAGAGCAGCAGCCACATACATTTGACACATAGTAGGGCTATTTTTCATTCCCTATGGCAAAACTGTCCATTCATGTCTTTTATAAGGCTCAGCTAAGTTAACGCTGGGCACCAAAAAGACAAATCTTTTCATATCCTCCTTATCTAGAGAGATAGAATAGAAACAATCCTTAATGTCTATAACCCAAAGAGGCCATTCTCTAGGCAACTGAGTTGGAGATGGAAATCCAGGCTGAAGAGTTCCCATTATTTTCATCTGTTCATTTACCTTTCTTAAATCAATCAACATCCTCCATTTTCGAGATTTCTTTCTTACAACAAATACTGGGGAATTCCAAGGACTTAGAGAAGGTTGTAAGTCAAGTTGCTCCTGTACTATATCTAATAAGACCTGAATTTTATCACTAGCTAAGGGCCACTGTTCTATCCACACTGGTGTATCAGTTTTCCACTGAATAGGAACTAGTGAGAGTGCTTGAAGATCTTCAACAGCAGCCCTGACTAAAAAACTGAAGTACTCATTTGTAATCCTAATTGTTGTAAAGTGTCTCTTCCCCACAGATTGATGGGGATTTTTTCAAGTATAAAAGGAGTAAAAACTCCTGTTTCTCCTTCAAAAGTCCATCTCAAAGGGTTAGCCCTAACTTCAATTGCTATTGATCCTCCTATGCCAGACATATAAGTGTGCCTTCATCTTTGGACAGTGATGTGGCCAGTTGGCACCTCTAATGACTGTACAATCTTCACCTGTGTCTACCAATCCTTCTAATGGTATGCCATTTATATAGATAGTGAGTATAGGATGGTCAGCTATAACTGCTGCAGTCCAGAATATTACTGGATTTTGCTTGGAGTTAGAATCTGAGCAACTATCACCAGATTGCCTATTAGGTGGCTGTATCAGTAAACCTCATGCTACTACTTCTTTTGGATGATAAGTCATACAGTGTCTATCTGTGTTAATGACTGGGATATTAGCTACACATTCCCCAGCTTCCCACATCAGTGTATGGATGAACACTGTTTTGAAAGCACATTTTGAAAGGTGAAATTGTCAAGCCTACTGTGCCTGGAGGCAAAGGATCCATAGGCCAGACAGGTATAGATTTCATCTCTCCAGGGGATATCTCAGTAGTCCCAGATGCATACAACTCTATTCTCCCCAATTGTAATTCCTTTCCCCCATCAGGTTGCTTCTCAGCTGATTGATCATGTTGGAGTATTGAACTTCTAAAGACTCTCTGGTTGTAATATTGGCTGCCATCATGCCCCAGGTGTTTTTTTTTTTTTAATTTAATATTTATTTAATAATTACTTTATATTGACACTCGTTTCTGTTCCGATTTTTTTTT
>MU176898.1:172483-197884 GCA_016696395.1 Antechinus stuartii
CAGTGAGGCACTAGCAGGACTGTGTTGCGCGTGCGCTCTGAGATCCCAGAGCGTGCTGAGTCACTGTGGGGGGGGAGGTGGGGGGGCGGCCAGGTCCCGGGAGACTCCAACTGTTTGGGGTTGTATTCTTCAGCCCCGGTGTTTTAGCTTCTCTGCTGGGCTGCTGACTTGCTGCCGGAGCAAAGTATTCAAACCTGTAGCGAAGCTCTCCCCGCAGAGACGGCTGCGATCACTCCCCACCCCCTCTCCAGTCTGCTCCCGTGCTCTCACTGCCGCTGCCCGCGGCCTGCGTCCGATCTAAAACCGTCCCAGCCCTCCAGTAAAGACAGACCTTTCTTGGCGAATCTCAAGGATGGCTTCTCTTGGTGACTATATGTGGGTTTTTTTTCAGTCAAGCATTGATTCAGAGGCTTGTAATGAAGTGGATAGTGAGAGAAAGCGCGGAGCTTATGCAGCTGTGAGCCTCCTCTCCGCCATCTTAACCGGAAGTCGCCCCAGGTGTTTTTTGCTTGGTGCCCTGGAACTGAGCCCCACTTCCTGTTTCTCTGAGTCAGTCTACATTCTGATGTCCAGTGGAAGCTTTTGTTGCATTTTGGACATAGGGTTTCCCACCCAGTCTTTTATGCTAACATTGAGCTTTCAGATGCCCTACTTTACCACATTGAAAGCACTGATGAGTCTCTCTGGAAATCCTTGCCAAAAGAGACCCTGTCTTCCCAGGTTCAGATCTTGAAAAGTCTGCATCATAGCTTGGGTATAAAAGATATTTGTGCCACTGTGGCACAGTGTCTTATGATTTCCTCTAAAGGAACATCCTTGTACAGTCTTAGTATAATTCTTCTACAAACCTCATTAGCATTTTCTCTAACAAGTTTTCTTATCATAATTTCTGTTGCTGCATTTTTACCAATAGTTTGTATGACAGCTGTCTGCAGACATCCCACAAAATTGCACTATTTTCATGAAGGTTTCCCTTCTATCTTGTCTTCCTGGGAGGGTGCCCCATGCTTTGATAGCAGCAGCAGCAATTTGCTCATATGCTGCTATAAGGTTATTAATCTATAGCTATCTATATTAATTTATAATGCTAAAGTGCCTGCATAAAGACCTAAACCTGCTAGTTGAGCAAAAGTGAGTAGTATATTAACTCCAGGTTGCGTTCACTATACTCAGCAAGCCATAACAAGTTTTGTCTAGGTTCTAAACATGTCCTTGCTCTAGATTTCCAATCAATAGGGATTAAAACTTCAAAAGCCAAATTCTCTAATACCATCTTAACAATGTAGACCCATAAAGAGTGCAAGCCTTTTTCAGATCTTTGATAATTTCTAAATTAAAAGGAGTGTTTCTTCATCTTTCTTGACCTGAAGAGTTAAACTCTTCAATCACAGGGTATGCTTTTATTTTTAAATCAGATGTATCCTGTCCTTCATTTTTAGCTTTAATTAATGCCTCTTGTAATTGCGTCATAGGGGATAGACAAAGCTGCTGCATGGGTGGTGTTGACTGAGAAACACCATACTCCTTAAATTCACCAGCACTTAACTCCTTTCTTGTCCAATTCTTCATGCCTTTCACCTGCTTTATCAGTACCATCCCCCTCCTGCTCTTTCTCCTTTTTCCTTATTTTAGAACTTATATAATTCCTTATAGCCAATTGTATTATGTTGTATATATAGAATGTTTCCTCGGCAATTGTATCAGGACCATTATCTTCATAATAAATGTTCAAATAGTTACTCTTCCACTAGTTTCTAATTTTTCTTCCTTAGAGAACCAAGGAGACATGCATTCTGATATTTCTAAGAGTCCAATGATCTCCTCCCAAATTACCAACACACCTTGCTCCTTTATTAACCTAACTATGCTTACTACACATTTCCCTTGGGATTGGGAAGGCTCTTTTCTTAGTATTTGCCCCGTTTTAGCTGAAAAATGAAAGTGACTAGTTTACTCATCCTATTTCCTGGTCACAGGGACTTTTCCACTGAACTTACAATTGTGTCGGTCAAATTGCTGAGTGTAAGTCCTTGCATCCACGTTTGGGTACCAAAATGTAATGTTCAGGCTAGCTTTCTGGAGATCCTCAGGACCAGCCTTGATCTTAGTAGAGGAATGAAGGAGGCAGGAGAGCCACCAGGAGGACAGTCAAAAATGGAATGTCTAATTTTCAGTCCTTCTCAGCCCTTAAATACCTTGGTATGATTACATAATTATAACACACTATATATGTGTGAGCTAGAGAACCATTACATCACCATACTAAACAACAATCATCTCATCAATTCCACTGAGTTAACACCTTGTTGTAAGTATCCTTGTTTCAAGTATACTTTTCCAAAGTTCTTCTCATCTATAGTTATACACTGACAACTATCATAGAGCCACGATGTTCATCCTATTGAGAGGTATCATATTAAACATTCCCCCCTCTTGCCTACAACAGATCATTCTCACTTTCATTTAGGAGTGGAGATGTTTTATTAAAAGGGGAATTGTGATTGAGGCATTCAATCTTTGACAGTCAATCAAGAGCATGGATCTTTCTAAGGGTTTTCTCATCTGAAACCTAATTATGAATCCTTAGCCAGAAGAGACCCAAACACTAGCTATAAACTTCTAGGAGACAATGAAAACTTAGAATTCTATCCTCAGCACTTCTTATGAGTTCTTCTGAGGGTTCCTCATTCTTCATTACATCTTATGGCACCCTGAAGCATAACAACTCTTATCTGGCTCCCACGTAGGTGGAGGAAACTTAAAACTGGCTTAAGAAAAGTGTGGAAGGGACAACATTATGCTGCATGCCCCTTGTAAAGGGCTATGTGACTCCTGATTGGTGGAAAGAATACTGAGGCTAATGTTGCATAACTGTATAAGAGTATGCTGAATAACTACAGAAAACTTTGTTATTATTCAGAGACAGGTGGAAAGAGGATGGTAGGGAGGCAGTGAAGAAAAACTTTTGGAATGACAGACATGCACAGGAAAGTGGCTCCATGCTTTCCTTGAATTTACTGGAAATTATGGAGATGTCTGAAAATGGTCTTCCTCTGAATAAGATTGCTTCCTTCCTCTTCCTCTCTCCCTCCCTCTCCCTCTCTCTATCCCTTTCCTTCTCCATCTTGTTCTCCCTCTCCCTTTCCTTTTCCTTCTCCCTTTCCTTCTCCTTCCCCTTCTCTCTCTCCATCTCCCTTTCTCTTTATCTCCCTTTTCCTCTTCCTCTCCTTCTCCTTCATCTCTCTCTCTTTCTCTTCCCCCTTCCTCTTCTCTCTTCTCAGTCTTTGTCTCTCTCTTGTGCTCTCCTTGTAATGTATTCTCTATAACACAATTGAGATGAATCTCCCTTTCAAATATTTGTAGTGTAGGAATGACAGTTTCACAAAAAGTTTGCTTCCCAGATAACTTTTATTTAATATAATTTTTTTTTACCTAATTCCATGACAAAACAGTTTTTAAAATTTTTTTTTAATTTTGAGTTCTCCATCCTTCCCTTTCTTCCTCTCTCCCCTTCTTTCTTCCTGGGATGATAAGCAATTTAACATTGTTTATACATGTGTAATCATGTAAAACATTTCCATATTCATCATTTTGTATAAGAAGACTTGAATTAATAAAAAGAAAAAATGAAAGTAGGAAAAAAGTGAAAAAGAGCATGCTTCAGTCTATATTTATAGTCTCAGTTGTTTGTCTAGAGGTGGATCATTAGTCTTCTGGGATTGTTTTGGATTATTGCATTGCTGTTCTTCATTGTACATATTGCTGTTATTGTTTACTACATTTTCCTGGTTCTGCTTACTTCATTTTATATCAGTTCATGTAAACCTTTCCAGATTTTTCTGAAATCATCCTGCTTGCCATTTTCTATTGCACAATAAAAATTACAATAACGTGCCATAGGTTGTTTGGCTATTCCACAAATGATAGGTATTCCTTCAAGTTTCCACTGTTAACCCTAACAAAAAGAGTTGCTATAAAATATTTATAGCAATATATATAGCTATATAATATTTATGTAAAAATAAGTCTTTCCCCCTTTTTATGTCTTTGATATATAAATCTAGTAGAAATATTGTTGGATTAAAGGATTTGGACAGTTTTATAGTCCTTTGGGCATAGTTCCATATTGTACTCTAGAATAGAGGATAATCACAACCTGATTTCTCTTAGCTTAACTTCCCCAAATTCTGGTTACACAAAAGACTAAAGTAAGTAGCAAATGGTGGAATAAATCCATTTATCCAAGCAAGACAGCAAATAAATCAGAGAAATTATCAGATTAGAATATAACAATTCACAAAATATACACAAAAGTAAATGAGCTTTTGTAGTGATTTAGATTTTCAGCTCAGTGAAAGAAGAAGTGAACAACCTAATTCAGAGGTCTTCTTTTAGCAATCTCTAGAATTTCAAGTAAGTCCAAAGACCAGATAGGGTTGACCTTCCATTCATACATGCCATTCCAAAGTCTTTCTTCATTAATACCCTGGAGTTTCCTCTGTCCATGATTCTTTCTGAATAATGCCTCTAATATCTCTGAAGTCAGTTGAGATAAATCTGTGAGTCAAGTGGGCACCTTTGTACTTAATATTCTTTGTGGCGAGGAAGATACAAAAGGGGAACAAATAAGATAGTATTTATGAAGGATTTTACAAACTTTTAATCTGTAAAAGCTACTATTATGGTGTATCCTCAACAATAAAGTCCCTCCAACTGATAAACTGAGGTTTTTTAGCCCAGAATAAAACTTTCCATTTATCTCCATTAAATTAAATTTCATTCCATTCAACTCTTCTGTCTTTCTTCTCTGTCAATAACTTTTTGGATTCTGGTTATGTCACTCAATATTTTAGCTATGTCTCCCAGTTTCAAGACATCTGAAAATTCACTTTGCATGCCTTCAAAATCTTCATTCAAGACCCTGATAAAAATGTTGAATAAAACAGAACAAGGAGAGATTCCTGCCATACTCTACTAGGAAATTTCCTCCAATCTGACATTTACCCATTAAGAACTAATCTTTCGAGGCCAACCATTCAACCTTTTCCAAATCCGGATAACAATAATTATCATTTAGTCCATATCTATTCATCATTAACCAAGGGGAACATTGGAGATTTTATTAAATTCTTTGTTGGAATTCAAGTTTAATACATCTACAATGTTTTCATGATCCATCAATTATGTTATAGTGTCAAAAAAGGAAAGTTTATCTGGCATAACCTGTTTTTGATGAGGCCTCCATGACCTTTATACAACCATTATTCCTTTTCACGATGCTCACAATTATCTTTGCTTTAAAATGTTTCTGGGGCTTAACAGAAAAATTAATGGAATCTTAGAATACAGACTTGTCCATCTTTCCTTTTTGAAAATATGGGAACGTTTGTCCTTCTCCAGTTTTATGGGACCCTCTACAGCAGTCAAGACTTTCACTGATCTACACTAGCAGTTCAGCTTCAGTGCCCTGACATTTTGTAATAGGCAAGATATTTCCTCTGGAGTCTCTGCTTTCCCTGAGATTCTTTGATTTCTGTGATTTTTTTCATCAGTAGAAAAACATTTAAGTATTAGAACATATCCTGAAAAGGAACCTCTGTCTGGGAACTGATGATGCAGGTAACTCCTAATGTTAATTGGTTCTCTCATCTCTGATCCAACCCTGGGCAGACAAGAGAATCTATAAATTCTTAGTCTGGGAGATGTGGGGGTTCCCATGCAGTGAGGGCCACCCTGACTGTTATGTCTCTCTGAGTCCCTGAGCCTCATCTTGTCTCCAGGATGGTGTGTGTCTTGTTCCCCAAGAAAGTCTGGATAGAAGTTCTGACTGTGACCCTCCTGGTGCTGAATTCCCAAGTGGCTGCAGGCAGACACAGTCCAGGTAAGTACAGAGCAGCAGCTCCCAAGAAATCTTGGGTGGGGCCCAAGAGGAACACTTTTCTCTCCAGACTAAAAAGAGCACTTGGGCAGCAGGATGGTCATCAGGTAGATGGACAGTGGGGGAACCTAGTTTTCAGGCTCCCCTCCTAACTAACTCTTCCTTTGGCCTTTACTTCCTTTCTTCTTTTTCCTCAGGCTTCAGGGACTTGATATAGTCCTCCTCCAAGAGCTGAAGGCTCCAGTTAGTTTATCAATAATATTATCACCCTCTTACTATCCGCCAGGCACTAGGCCAATACTAAGGACAGAAAGAAAGGCAAAATTCAGTTCCTACTCTTGAAGACCTCACAGTTTAATAGGGAAAACAAAATGCAAATGACTCTGTAGAAATAAGATATATACAGGACAACTGGGATATTATCCCCAGAGGGAAGGTACCAACATCAAGGAGAATCAGGAAAGGTGGGATCTGAGCTGATACTTGAAGCTCCCCTGGGAAGTTAGAGGCAGAGGTGAGGAGGAAAAGAGTTCTGAGCAGGGGACAGCCAGAGAGGGCCCAGAGTGGGGAGAGGACAAATCTAAGGGAGGAAAAACAAGAAGGTCAGAGACTTAGATAGCAGAGTTGGGATGAGGGTGGGGCTTGAGAATATAGAGTTTAAGAAAGATGGAAATGTAAGAGGGAGGCCTTGAAGGCCAAGCAGAAGATTTTGTATTTGGTCCAGGAGGTAAGAGGGAGTCACTAGAGATTTTTAATTATGGGGTGACATGGTTAGAACTGCCAAAGTCTGCTACTTGTATCTCAACTTGTCTTGCTATACACCTTCACGGAGTCTGCCTGATGTACTAGAAAGGTTTCAATCTGGCTGTTACTGGGGGAGGAAGGGTAGACTTTCCTGGATTAATTTCCCAGGTATAATTCCAGGGCCACAAGTGAAGCTGAAGTATTTGGGACTACCCCTCGTTTTCATGGATAACATCATAGTAGAGTAGGGGAAGGACTCCTCATCTATTATTTTGAGGATGTTTAGAGGCAGATACTGGGCTGGAGAGACCAAGGGGACTGAGCCAGGCTGGCTTATCTCCTATTTTCATGATCCCTTGATAATGCATTGAAAAAAAGGTGTAAGCCCAATGTTTCCCCCTCCCCCTCTACTTTGCATCAAGCCCCCATCCTTCAGGGCCATCTTAGGCCTCTGTGCTGCTGCTGCTGCTCTCCCTGAAACCCCAATCTGGATGCAGGGGCCTCTGCCATGACTCAGCAGAAGGGAGACCCTGGACACGGAGGGAGCCTCTAGAGTGGGAAACAATCCTCCTCCAGATAATAAAAGTATTTTAGGGGAGCAGATAAGAGCCCTCTGGGGTGGGACACAATCCTCCTCCAGGATTGTAAGTGTTGCAGGGGAGCAGATAAGAGCCCCCAGCACTGCCCCTTTTATGTCCTGTAGCTGGCCTGGCACCTGGCAGGGCCAATCTCTGCCCCTCAGGGTCCTGACCTGCTCCAGAGCTTCCTCCAGGACCCTGAGACCCCTGTGAGCCTTGTCTCCTGCCCCACCCCCGGGGGAGAGGATCCCGGGGTCATAGTCAGTGTCCGGGACTGGGGGGAGAGAAGGGACCTTCCAGAGACCATCTGTCAGGGCCTGAGCAGGGGAAGCCCAGGGCGGGGGGACCCCCCCAGTCCCGGCAGGTGATGGGAGCTTAACCCGGGTGACAAGTCCAGAGTCCCAGGATGCTGGCCATGTGGGTGATAACCAGGTGCTGCTCCCGTGTGGACAGTCATCTGAATTACACCATATTTAAGTAAACTCCCAGCAGAAAGTTGTCAATCTTTTATTAAGCACTTACTATTAATACTATTGCTATTAATCTTTTATTAAACATTAGCCAATATTGTGTCAACTTTAGTGATACAAAGAAAGATAAAAGTCTCTGGATATGACAACATTAAAACAACTGTGTTAGACAACTTACATTCAGGATAATGTGGAAATAATGGCAGAGGGAAGACACTAAAATTAGGGGGATTGTGGGAGGCTTCCTGTAGCTTCTTAAACTGGGGGTCTTTTCCCCATGTCTGGGGGTGTGACTGACTGTGGAGGTTGTGAAATAATGATTTATTGTCAGTAAATGTGTGATTTGTATACCTATTGGATATATCTATATATCCAGGTCAAGTGAAAATTTCTCAAAGGGAAATGGAGTTGTGAGTTGAAAAAGTTGAAGAACCCTGCTGTAGAAGATGGGATTTTAGTTTGGACTTGAAGGAAGCCAGGAAAGCCATGAGTCAGGGATGAGGAGGCAGAGCACCCCAGACATGGGGGACAACAAGGGGAAATGCCTGGAGCTAAGAGATGGAGAGTCTAGTGGGAGGCACAGCAGGAAGCTGGATCCCAGCTGGGAGAGGAAGGAGGCAGGGGTAAGGAGACTGATAAGATAGGAGCAGCCAATATGTGAAGAACTTTGAAGGCTAAACAGTATTTTCATATTTGATTCTTGAGGTAATAGGGAACCACTGAAGTTTACTGAGCAGGTGAGTACCTTGATCAAATCTGTGCTTTGGGAAGATCCATTTGCCTGCCTTCTGAATTCTCTTAATTGGGGAGTATGTTTCATCTCTAGTGCTCTGGAATCATGGATGGTTATTATGGTGATCAGAATTTCTAAGTCTTTCAAAGACGTTTCTCTTTACCATATTGTTGTTATTGCATACATTTTTCTTCTGATTCCACTCACTTCATTCTGTGTCAGTTCTTATTATCATTCAGTTAATCAACACTTACGAAGCATCTACTATGTGTCAAGCACTGTGCTGAGTACTGGGGATGCAAAAAGAGACAAAAGCCGGAACCCATCTGAGTGACTGGAAGGATGGGGGAACCTTTATTAATGAGAGTTTGGATGTCCAAGAAAAAGAGGCATCTGAAGCATTTCTAGAAAGAAAGTCAGGTGTGAGGAGGTTCTTTGCTCTGTAGAAGGACCTCACCAGATTTGAGCTAGATGGGATTCTCCTGCAGGTGATTGTCTCACCTTTTTCTCCTTCTTTCCTCAGCCAGACACTCACACCAAGGGTCTGCACTCACTGCCTCTCCTTCTCTCCCTCACTCCTCAGTCTGGCTTCCCACCTCACTGCTCTCTCCCAAGTGACCCCAGAGCTCTTCTCAATGGCCAAAGTGGATGATTTTTTCTCAGGCTTCTTCCTGCCTGAATTTTCACTGAATCTGACACTGTCAGCCACCTTTAGCTCCTGGAAATTCTCTCCTGTTTGGGATTTTGGGACTCTGCTCTCTCCTAATTCTCTCATCTATCTGTTCACTCTCAGTCCCCTCCCCAGGTTTCTCATCCACATCATATCCCCTAAATGGGGGTGTGTCCTCTTGTCTCCTCTCTGTGAGTACATCAGCTCCCACAGAGTTAATTCCCATCTCTGCTCAATGACTCCTAGATCAATGTTTCCTGCCCCATTCACTGTTCAGCACCACCTGCTGCCTCCTGGTTGTTTACCAGGATGTCTCTATACTCCCTTAAACACATGTTCAAAACTGAACTCATTGCTTTCCCCCCCAAGCCCACATTTCTTTCAAACTTTCCTATTCCTAATGAACATAGTACAATTCTTCAAATCTCATGACCTTGGTTTTCTCTTCAATTCCTCACTCTGCCTTCCCCCATAGTGTCACTGCCATAACATCCCTTATATGTGTCAGATGAAAGATGAAACAATCGAGGAAATAAATGTTTGCATTTCTGAGCATATGGATTTATTAAGCAATGTCTTCCAAGGACTCAATAAACCAGGACCAGATCTCCTCTGCTTAGGGCTGGACTCCAATACATTAAAAATTGTTAATCAAGTTAAGATCAATGAATTAAAAGGAAACAATACAACATTAGGCAACTTGAATTCTAATTGCAGGAAAGATTAAGGACTTTCTAATTTGAGAGGGTGAGAGCAAATAGGTGCAGTTTCCTGAAATTAGAACAAAAAGCACTCCTTTCCCCCCAAGTGTCTGTGAACAATCCAAGGAATCTGGAAACAATAACTGATTTATTAGGAAGGGCTCAGTTTTCAGATAAGACACCTATGGCTTGCTTGGGATGTACAGTGTGAGAAATCTCCCTGCCTCAATCTCTGGATCTGTCCTGTTTCTGGTAAGCAGAAGCCAGGGCCTTAGTTAAGGATCTCTAGGCAGTAGGGAAAGGGGTGTTATCCTCCCAACCACTGTGCAAACAATGAAATAAGATTTTCTCCCAGTTCCCACAGTGGAATAAAAATTTTTCACAAGATAGAAATTAGAGTCTACCCATAATGGAATAGAAAGAGAACTGAGATAGCTCCAGAAGTGAGTCACAAGGTAGAGTCAGTGTGGGTCACTCAATTCCCATAATTTCCTCCTATGTACAACCCTTTCTGTTCAGGTGGCTACCATAGGAGCAGACCCAAATATCCTCTCACCCAGATTATTTTATAATGGTCTCCTAATTAATCTCTCATCTCTTTTCCTGCCTCCTCTTTTTTTATTCCAGAACTAAAAATGTATTTTTCCTTAAGTGCAAATCTAAGTCACTTCTCTCTTCATAGACTGCAGTGGTTCACTATTGCTTCTGTGATCAATTAGAATTTCCTGTTATTCCTTCACAACCTGGCTCCAACCCTATGTTACATGATAATCCCCCTGTTGCTGTACTCCATGATTTGTCCAATCTGGCCCTTTCCTCACACACTGCATTCATTTCCTATCTCCCTTGTCTCTGGCATCCCCCCTTCCTGGCACACTCTCCCTCAGGGATCCCCAACCTAAGCACCACTTTCTGGGTAAGGCTTTCCTGATCCTCCAAATGCCAGTGTGGTTCCCTCCTCTCTCTCTCTTCTATCACCTGTATTCGTGCAGTCTGTCACTTCCATTTGTGCAGAGCTGGCAATGTTCAATACTTTATATTTGGGTCTTAAGTTGGTAGCACACAGTAAGCACTTGATAAATGCTTGTTGAAGGGCTGACTCTCTTTGGGAAAGTGCAGCCCTGCCTGGCATGGAGGCCATTCACATGTGTGGAGGTGGGTGATGAGATGCTGAGTTGGGGGAGCAGCAAATGGGTCAGTTTGTCTGAAAGGTAAATTGTGTGTGAGAGGGAATAACAAGAGATGCTGGAAAGGGAGGTTGGGGTCCGACTGAGAGAGCTCTGGATGTGAAGCTTGGATTTTTAAAAATTCTTCCAAGTTCTTTTTTTTTATTATAACTTTTTATTGACAGTATATATGCCTGGGTAATTTTTTTTTTACAACATTGTCCCTTTCACTCACTTCTATTCCAACTTTTCCCTTCCCTCCCTTCATCCCCTCTCCTAGATGGCAGGCAGTCTTATACAGGTTAAATATGTTATAGTGTATCTTAGATACAATATATTGTGCAGAACCGAACAGTTCTCTTGTTGCACAGGAAGAATTGGATTCAGAAGGTAAAAATAACCTGGGAAGAAAAACAAAAATGCAAACAGTTCACACTCATTTCCCAGTGTTCCTTCTCTGGGTGTAGCTGATTCTGTCCATCATTGATCAATTGGAACTGAATTAGAGCTCTTCCTTGAAGATATCCACTTCCATCGGAATACATCCTCATACAGTATTGTTGTTGAAGTATATAATGATCTCCTGGTCCTGTTCATTTCACTTAGCATCAGTTCATGTAAGTCTCTCCAAGCCTCTTTGTATTCATCCTGCTGGTCGTTCCTTACAGAACAATAATATTCCATAATACTGATATACCACAATTTACCCAGCCATTCTCCAATTGATGGGCATCCATTCAGTTTCCAGTTTCTAGCCACTACAAACAGGGCTGCCACAAACATTCTTGCACATATAGATCCCTTCCCTCCTTTAAGATCTCTTTGGAATATAAGCCCAGTAGTAACACTGCTGGATCAAAGAGTATGCACAGTTTGATAACTTTTTGAGCATAGTTCCAAATTGCTCTCCAAAATGGTTGGATTCATTCACAACTTCACTAACAATGCATCAGTGTCCCAGTTTTCCGTTATTCCTTCCAACATTCATCATTATTTTTTCCTGTCATTTTAGCCAATCTGACAGGTGTGTAGTGGCATCCCAGAGCAGCTTCTTGAGGAGGTGAGATAAGTGATCAGACTAGTACTTTATAAGATCTATTTTGTCGTTTGTGAGGTGAATAGATAAATGATATGAATCATTAAGTGTTTTTAAATGCCTACTATGTGGCAGGCTTTGTAATGAAGACTAGTTTATACATTAAAAGGGTCATTTCCTGCCCTCGGGGAGTTTACATTCTAGAAGGAAAAGCACATAAATCATGTCCACGAGGGGAGGCCAGAGAAGAGAGCTGGTCCTCAAGTCACCCAACGTGCGCAGAGCCAGCCTTAGCACAGCAGGTGGCCGGGACCCTTTCAGTATCGTGAATAAGTGATTAGATTCTTGAGGATATAGGGGAGTTAGTCCCAGGTTTCCGGCAATGGGATGGGGTCTTTCACTGGCAGGGGTCTCTGCAGAGGGACTGGGGAGGGGGATGAGGGTCAGAGAGGACTCTGGGTGCTTGCTGGGTAAACTCCCCGGCAGTAAACGGCTCCAGGCTTCCGAGTGGGGTGGAGCTGAGCATTCGCAGGAAGAGGTGGCGGCTGTTAGCCAGGATCTCGTAAGTTGAGGCTGCGGTCTTGGGTTGGGGGGCGCGGTGTCAGTCACGGCTGACCCGCTCCGGGGTGTCCCCCCCAGAGCACTTCACGAAGCAGAGCAAGTTCGAGTGTTACTTCGAGAACGGGACGGAGTACGTGCGGTATGTGCACAGATCTATCTACAACCAGAAAGAGTATTTGCGCTTCGACAGCGACGTGGGGGAGTACGTGGCATTGACCGAGCTGGGGCGGGGCATTGCCGAGAACTATAACAGCCAGAAGGATTACATGAAAAGGAAACGGACCGCAGTGAATTGGTTATGCCGGCACAACTACGGAGAGATTGAGCCCTTCTCAGTGCGCAGGAGCGGTGAGTATGCGCCCCAGGGAAAGGAGGGTGGGAGCTGGGGAGCTCAGCAGGGATGCAGGGAAAGAGAGGAGTAAGCGAGGGAGCGGGGGCGGGGGGAGCGGGGGACGTACTGGGGATGAGGCAAAGCAGAGAGGGAGGGGAGAAAGGGAGAAGGTTATGATTGGAGGAAGCAGGAGAGAAAGGGTCTATTAGAGGAATAGATACAGAGACAGGGACCCCCAGAGCAGGGGACAGATTGGCATAATCAAGGATAAAGTGGGGATGAAGGGGAAGGAAGAAGAATGGGGGGTTGGGATGGAGGGAGAAGAAAGGGGAGAATGGGAGGAAACTGAAAAAAGGGACAGAGGGGAGAGAGAGAGGCTGCTAGAAACCCTCTTATGGCAGTTTAACCTCTTTCATCCTAATGTGGATAAAGTGCCTTGGGTACAAGCCCCAAACTCCACCAGTAAATAGCTCCCATTTATTCTACACTAAACTGATTCATAGACAGCTAGGAGAAGCCCTGGATAGAGTGCCAGGCCTGTGTCAGGGAGACTAACCTTTTTAATCCAGATCCTTACTTCATCTTGCTCGCATCAGTTCCCTCATCCATGAAATGAGCCAGAGAAGAAAAGCACAAACCTCCTGTGTCTTAGCAAGAAAACCCCAAATAGGCCCACAGAGTTGGACAGGCCTGAAAGGTGACTGACCAACTACAACATGGTCACTATGAGATGCATCCTCCTAGGCTAGCGTGCCCAGGGGTCATGGAGCTTTTCACATCAGAAACAGAAGGGCAGGCAATAGGAGAGAAGAGCCAAGATGGCAGGAGAATACACACAGCTTTCTGTGACCTCCTCTGACCTCTTCTCAAACCAACAATAGATTAAGCGTCTAAACTGGATTCTGTCAAGAAACCATAAATGTCTGGAGTACAACACATTTCCAGAAGATACCTTGGAAGAACTGCAGAATAGGTCTGTTTCAATTGGGCAGGGGGACAGTCTACTGAGCCCAGAACACAGTGTGGGGAGCTTGAGACAAGGAGCTGAGGCAGGGAGCCAGAGCATTGCAGCAGGGAATCTTCTGTGAGGCTCTTAACATACTCTGTCCTGTTTGCAAGCAGGTATTAGATTTGCTGTAAAACACTCCCCAAAAAACAAATACAAAAGGCAAATTTGTAAGCCTCTGAGCCCAGGAAGAACACAGCACTTGGCGGGACTACTCAGCATTAAAAGTCAGTCAGAAACACCAGCCCCAGGGCAAACTAAATAAGAATCACTCCATTGCTTTAAAAGCAGACCTCAACCCTCAAAAAAATGAGTAATGAAGCAAAAAGAACTCTGATCTTAGACAGCTTTTATGGAGAGAGAGACCAGACCTCAAACTCTGTTTTCCCTAGAGGCCAATCAACTCCAGATGAAACCCCAAAAAAATATATGAACTTGTCCCCATTTTACAAGGTTTTCTTTGAAGATTTGAAAAAGGATCTTAAAAGAGAGTTAGAAGAAAAATGGAGAAAGGAAATGAGATCTTTGCAAGAGGGTATGGAAAAGGAAAAACAAATTATCTAAAGAAAACTTCTTAAAAATAGATTTGATGAAATGGGAAAAGCATATAACTCCCTACAAAATAGATATGAAAAAGATACCAATTCATTGAAAAACAGAATTTGTGAAATGGAAAAAAAAAATACAATGAACAAAACAATTCAATTGGCTAAATACAAAAGGACCTTAAAAAAGGTAAATGAAGAAAATAATACCCTAAAAATTAGAATTAAACAAATGGAAGTGAATGACTGAATAAGACTTAAAGAATCAGTCAAACAAACCAAAAAGAAAAAAGAAAAGAAAATATGAAATACCTCCTAGGAAAAACAATTTACCTGGAAAATAGATCTAAAAGAGACAATCTAAAGATTATTACACTTCCTGAAGACGATGATGAAAAAAAAAAAAAGAGCCTAGACACTATCTTTCAGGAAATCATAAAGGAAAACTGCCATGATGTCCTAGAATCAGAAGGTAAAATAGCCATTGAAAGAATTCACTGAAAGAGTTCTCCTGAAAGAGAGCCCAAAATGAAAACTCCAAGGAATAATGTGGCTAAATTTCAGAACTATGTGACCAAATTAAAAATATTGCAAGTAGCCTGAAAGAAACAATGTAAATATCAAGAAGCCACAATCGGGATTACCCAGGCCCTAGCAACTTCCACTTTAAAGGATAGAAAGGTCTGGAATCAGATATTCTGAAAGGCAAAGGAACTTGGATTATAGCCAAGAATAAGCTAACTAGCTAAAATGAGCATTATCCTCCAGGGAAGAAGCTGGACCTTCAATGATACAGGTGAATTTCACCTATTTCTGATAAAAAGACCAGAACTGAACCAAAAAATTTGATCTCTAAACCTAGAACTCAAGAGAAGCATAAAAAAGTTAAAAGGAAAGAACTTGAGAATTATTATTTTTGTTATGGGTATACTTAGAAAGTGCAGGTATAATTGGATTTTACTGTGATGATATGGAAAAGAGGTAGAAAGGGGATTGTACTAGAAAAAGAGGGGAAAGGAGGTAAAATAAGGGAAATCACAAGTCATGAAGAGGCAAAGAAGACCTATTATAATTGAGGGAAAGAAGGGAAGGAGTGAATATTGGGTGAATCTAACTCTCGTCATATTTGGCTCAAAGAGAGAATATCAGACATATTTGGTTTCGCAGAAAAACTTGTCTTACCTTATAGGAAAGTGGGAGGAAAAAAGGGAAAGAAAGGGGAAGGCTAATAGAAGGGGAAAGGTATAAGAAAGGAAGAGGGGCTCTACAGGGGGAAGACTGTTTGAGGGAGGTGATGATCAGAAGCAGAATCTGGGAGGAGGAAAGGAAAAAAAGGAAAGAAAAATGCATAACTTAGGGTAAATAAAATGGCAGGAAATACAGAATTAGTTGTTTTAACTGTGAACGTAAATGGGATGAACTTTCCCATAAAATAGAAGCAGATAGTTAAGAGAGCTACAAGACAAAATAAATAGCAAAACTATAATAGTGGGGAATCTCAACCTTGCTCTTTTAGAACTAGATAAATTGGACCACAAAATAAATAAGAAAGTTAAAAAGGCAAATAGAATACTGTAAAAGTTGGGTATGATAGATCTTTAGAGAAAATTGAATGGAGACATAAATAAGTACTTTTTTTTTCCTCAGCAATTCATGAAACCTATACAAAAATTGACCATACATTCGAGCATAAAGACTTCAAAATCAAATGCAAAAAGGCAGAAATAATGAATGCAGTTTTTTTCAATCTATGATGCAATAAAAATTACATTCAACAAAAATCCAGGGGAAAAGAGACCAAAAACCAATTGGAAACTAAATAACCTAAACTAATAATAATAAATAAATAAGAATAATCTAAACTAATAATAAAGGATGAATGGGTGAAATGACAAATCATAAACAAAATAACTTCATCCAAGAGAATGACAATAATGAGACAACATACCAAAAATAACTGAGGGGGTTATTAGGTGAAATTTTATATCTCTATATGCTTACTTACATAAAATAGAGAAAGAGAAGATGAATTGAATGTACAACTAAAAAAAGCTAGGAAAAGAACACATTAAAAACCCTCAATTAAATATCAATCTAAAAATACTGAAAATAAAAGGGGAGATTAACAAAATTTGAAAGTAAAAACAATATAGAATTAATAAATAAAACTAAGACTTGGTATTATGAAAAAAACAAACAAAATAGACAAAACTTTATTAGATTAGAAAAAGGAAAGAAGAAAATCAAATTGCTAGTCTCAAAAATGAAAAGGGAGAACTTTCTATCAATGAAGAGGAAATTAGAACAATAATTAGGAGTTATTTTGCCCAACGACATATAATAAATTTGATATACTAAGTGAAATGGAGGAATATCTAAAAAAAATATATAGATCGCCCTGGTTAACAGAAGAGGAAATAAATTTCTTAAATAGTTCCATTTTAGACAAAGAAATAGAACAAGCTATTAATCAACTCCCTAAGAAAAAATCTCCAGGGCTAGATGTATTTACATATGAATTCTACCAAACATTTAAAGAACAATTAATTCCAATACTATGCAAACTATTTGAAAAAATAGGTAAGGAAAGACTCCTACCAAATTCCTTTTATGACACAGATATGGCACTGATACCTAAATCAGGTAGGGTAACAACAAATAAAGAAAATTATAAACCAATTTCCCTAAATAAATAAATAAAATCCCTATTGATGCAAAAATTTTAAGTAACATATTAGCAAAGAAAATACAGAAAGTCATCCCTGGATAATACACTATGACCAGGTAGGATTCATACCAGGAATTTAGGACTGGTTCAATATTAGGAAAACTATTAGCATAATTGGCTATATCAATAAGCAAACTAACAAATATCATATGATTATATCAATAGATGCAGAAAAAGCATTTGATAAAATCCAACACCAATTCCTATTAAAAAACTCACTAGAGAGTATAGGAACTTTGCCTCAAAATGATCAGTAGCATCATTTTTTTTTTTTTCCTGAGGCAATTGGAGTAAGCGACTTGCCTAGGATCACACAGCTAGAAAGCATTAAGTGTCTGAGAACAGATTTGAACTCAGGTCCTTCTGATTTCAGGGCTAGTACTCTATCCATTGTGCCATCAGCATTTATTTAAAACCTTCAAGCAAGCATCATATGTAATGGGGGCAAACTAGAACCATTCCCAATTATATTAGGAGTGAAACACTATCCCCATTATTATTCAATATTGTATTAGAAATGTTAGTTTTGGCAATAAGAAAAGAAAAAGAGATTAAAGGAATTAGAGTAAATAATGAGGAAATCAAATTATCACTCTTTGCAAATAATATGATGTTATTTTTAGAGAATCCTAGAGAATCAACTAAAAAGCTACTAGAAACAATTCACAATTTTAGCAAAGTTGCAGGATACAAAATAAATCCACATAAATCATCAGCATTTTTATATATTACCAACAAAGTCCAGCATCCAGAGATACAAAGAAAAATTCCATTCAAAATAATTGTCTATAGTATAAAATATATGGGAATCTATCTTCCAAGGGAAAGTCAGAAACTATCTGAACACAATTACAAAACATTTTCCACACAAATAAAGTCAGATCTAATCAGTTGGAAAAATATCAAGTGTTCATGGGTAAGCCAAGCAAATATAATAAAAAATACTACCTAAATTAAGCTACTTATTTAGTGGCATAGCAATGAAACTTCCAAGAAATTATTTTACAGGTCTAGAAAAAATAATAACAAAGTTTATCTGGAAGAACAAAAGATCAATAATTTCATGGGAATTAATGAAAAAAAAATGTCAGTGAAGATGGCCTAGCTGTGCCAGACCTAAAACTATATTATAAAGCAGTGGTCATCAAAACCATTTGGTACTAGCTAAGAAATGGAATAGTCAATTAGTGGAATATATTAGGATCACAGGACAAAATAAGCAATAACTATAGCAATGTAATATTTGACAAACCCAAAGATTCCAGCTTTTGGGATAAGAAGTCACTATTTGACAAAAAACTGCTAGGAAAATTGGAAACTAGTATGGCAGAAACTAAGGCTTGACCCATACCTAATACCACATACCAAGATAAAATCTAAATGGGTTCATGATTTAGAGAAAAAGAGGGATATTATAAGCAACTTAGAAGAACATAGGATAGTTTACCTCTCTGTGGAGAAGGAAGGAATTTGGGTCCAAAGAAAAACTGGAACTCATCATTGAACACCAGATATAATTTTGATCATATTAAATTAAAAAGGTTTTGTACAAATAAAACTAATGCAGACAAGATCAGAATGGAAGCAATAAATTGAGAGATCATTTTTACATTTAAGGCTTCTAATAAAGGCCTTGCTTCTAAAATATATAGAGAATTGACTCAAATTTATAAGAATACAAGCTATTCTCCAATTGATAAATGGTCAAAGATATGAACAGGCAATTTAAAAAATTAAAACCATTTCTATTCATATGAGAAGGTGCTATAAATTACTATTGATCAGAGAAATGCAAATTAAGACAACTCTGAGGTACAGCTGCACATCTCTCAGACTGGCTAAAATGACAGGAAAAGATAATGATGAATGTTGGAGGGGATGTGGGAAAACTGGGATATTGACACATTGTTAGAAATTGTGAATGAATCCAGCCATTCTGGAGAGCAATTTGGAACTATGTTCAAAAAGTTATCAAAATGTGCATACCCTTTTATCCAGAGAGTGTTTCTGCTGGACCTGAATCCCAAAAAGATCTTAAAGGAAGGAAAGGGACCCACATGTGCAAGAGTGCTTGTGGCAGTCCTTTTGTGTACTGGCAAAAAACTGGAAATTGAGTGGATGCCCATAAGTTGGAGAATGGTTGAATAAGTTATGGTACATGAATGTTATGGAATATTATTTGTCTATAAGAAACAATCAGCAGGATGATTTTAGAGAGGTCTGGAGAGACTTACATGAACCGATAGTAAGTGAAATGAGCAGAACCAGGAAATCATTGTACATAGCAATGCAATTTTATGCAACAATCAATTCTGATGGATGTGACTCTTTCCAACAATGAGATGATTGAAGCCAGTTCCAAAAGCTTTTTTGTTATTTTTCACATGTATTTTGTTTTCTTCCTCATTTTTTTTATTTTTGATCGAATTTTTCTTGTGCAGCAAGATAATTGTATAGATATGTTTACATATATTGGATTTAACATATATTTATGTTGGGTTGCTTGCCATCTAGGGGAGGGGGTCGAGGGAAGGAAGGAAAAATTTGGAGCACAAGGTTTTGCAAGGGTCAATGTTGAAACATTATCCATGTTTTGGAAATAAAAAACTTTAATTAAAAAAAAAGAAACAGAAGGGCTCCTCTTGTATCCCCAACACTGAACTTGCTGAAGTTCTGCCTGCCCTGTCTCCCCTGCTTTTCCCATATTCTCTTACCCCGCTCCTAAATTTTTCTGATAACACAAACTCTCACAGCTGAGGTCTCCTCACCAACATTTCTTCCTCCAGGAACCAGACATGTTCCTGCTGCTCCCGGCCCCTGGGCCAGGATGCTCAGGTTTCTCCTGGGCCCAGAGTCCCCCAGGGCTCCCGATACAGAATTTCTCCATGGATGGATAGCACCATTTCTGGCCCCTGAGAAGGGGAGACTGAGCCTGCTTAGGGAGCAGAGGTGGGGGCCAGGCCAGGAAGCCCTGCTCTGGCTCCTCCCTCAAGAGCTTCCTTCTTTCTTCCAGTCCAGCCCAAGGTGACTGTGTATCCATCCAAGATGGCTCCCCCGGGACACCACAACCTACTTGTCTGCTCTGTCAGAGGTTTCTATCCCGGGGACATCGAGGTCCGGTGGTTCCTGAATGGGAGGGAGGAGACGGCCGGGGTGGTGTCCACGGGCCTGATGGGCAATGGAGACTGGACCTACCAGACCCTGGTGATGCTGGAGATGAGCCCCCGGCGCGGAGATGTCTACACCTGCCACGTGGAGCACTCCAGCCTTCAGGGACCCGTCCTCTTGTCCTGGAGTGAAACAGAGCTCCCTCATCCTCCAGTGCTCACGTTGCTCAGGGCGTGGAGCTAGCTCTGGGATCCCCTCAGTGTGTGTCCTGTGCCCCCTTTTTGTTCTGCCCTGGGCTAATACAAGCCCCATATGGTGCTACCTCCTCCCTTTCCCCAGCAAAACCCCTAATGGCAGTGCAGAACTAAGAGCTGTGGACACATAGGACTTTGTTGGGCTCCCTCTGGCCCCAGCCCTGGGAGCTGGCCTTCCTGTGGTATGCTGTGATCAGCCTAAAGACCCTTTTTCCAGAGGGAGGGGAGAAGATGGATGGATGTCAGTGTCCAGAGCTTTCACTTCCTAAGTCTTGAAAGCCCTTTGTAATCCATCCCTTCCTTCTTTAGACATGATTTAATTTCTCAGGGTCCCCCCAAGACCTATTTGCTCCCCACATGGGGCTAGCTCTTGGGGTTAATCCCTGGTATCTCCTTTCCCTAGAAGCCCAGTCTAAATCTGCCCAGAGAAAGATACTGATTGGAGTTGGGGGCCTGGTGATGGGGCTGATCTTCTTTGGGGTTGGCCTCATTGTCCACAAGAGGAATCAGAAAGGTGAGAGACTGTGGGGAAAGCCCTGAGCCCCCTGCCCTCCATAGTCTCCTGAAAAACAGAGAGGATCCTGGATTGTGCCAGAAATCTGGCCCCGGGTCAGGGGGGAAGGGGTGGTCTGGCTCTGGTTCCAGCTCCTCCTCCCCAAGATCTTGTAGAAGGAGATGAAAAAGACAAATCCCAGGATTCAGGGGTCTTAGGAAATCATGTATTCACCAGTAGAGATGGGCTTGAGAGGGGTCTCAGGTTCCAGCCTTTTGCTCCTCTCCTCTTCACTCACACAGCTGTAGAGGGATGGATAAAGCACCAATTAAGTGCTTCCTCTGAGGTGTCAACTACTAGGCTGAGCAGTGATAGGAGCCCCCTGCCCCACAGTGCCCAGAACCTTGGTGCCCTCTGTTTCTGTGACTCTGAGATCCTCAAGTGTCTCTATGTCTGTCTCTCTTCCTTTCCCAGGAAATCGGGATTCACAGCCAGCAGGTAAGATTCTTCTGCCAGGTGGGATCACAGTTCTCATAGCTACAGTCTGTGCCCAGTGGGACCTGAAGCTAAGAAGAGACTGGGGGCCCTTAGTGGGAACAAGTGGTTCTGCTGGTGGCTCAGACCCACATGGGGACTCTAATGTGACTGTTCTCTGTTCTCTGCAGGCCTCCTGAGCTGATCCCTGAGGCTGTGTCCCCTGGAGCTGTTGCCTCCCCCCTCAGCCTCCTTCTAATATTTGGAGGCCCCTGCTTGTGCCCAGATCTCCAGGAGGTTAGCCTCTCTGACCCTTTCTTTGGAATAGCTCCTTCCTTGCACCTTTGACTCTGTCTGGACTCTTTGGGGGATTTCCCCCAACAGCCTCAGAGATTCCCTTTATCCTCTTTTCTTTCTGTACCAGGTTTTTTAGTTTTTGCCTCTTGAGCCTTCCCCCCATAATTAGGAGGCTGAGAATCAGCTGGGACTTGGTGACACAGAGACAATGTTGGGGAGCAGAGGGAGGAAGTTCAGCACTTGGGATTGGTAGCATCTGTCAAAATGAGAAATGCCTCCAGAGGTGAAGATCGCCATCCATGCTCACCTGGTGCCTCTTGTCCATTTCCTTCCATAATTCCTGCAGAGGCCAATTACCCAGCATGCTTCTGGTCTTCCTCTGTGTTTCTTGACATAAGTGGATACCAATTATATTCACAGTGTCTGCCCAGAAATCCTTAGCTTTCCCTGTGTGATGGCTCCCCTCATTCTGGTGATGCTTCTATCTGGTAACTTCTCCTCTATTACTTCTGCTTCGTTTTTCTTTGATGATCTGTTGTAGCCTATGGTTCCATCTTATGGTATCTCCATTGAACTTTTAACAAATTAAAGTTTTAGTAATACCTTTTGTGTTTATATTATATTCATTGCTTTACATATACCATACCCCCTTTAGCTTTCCCTTATAGCAAAATTTTTACTTGAGCTCCATAATAATCATCACATAGATCACGTATATCTAAATGTATATGTGTAATAGAGACCCTCAGTCTCCCCACTTCTTCCCTGAAATGTTTATTTTCTCTTTTCTGTGGCCAAGCTTGATAAGTACAATGACATAACTTTCATCATCATTTCCCTCATCTCCTATTTTGTATTCTGATGGAAGTGGATCTCTTAGACAAAGAGAAGATCTAATTCAGTTCCAATTGATCAATGATGGACAGAAGCAGCTACATCCAGAGAAAGAACACTGGGAAATGAATGTAACCTGTTTGCATTTTTGTTTTTCTTCCCGGGTTATTTTTACTTTCTGAATCCAATTCTTCCTGTGCAACAAGAGAACTGTTCAGTTTTGCACACATATATTGTATCTAGGATATACTGTGACATATTTAACATGGATAGGACTGCTTGCCATTTAGGGGAGGGGGTGGAGGGAGGGAGGAGAAAAGTCGGAACAGAAGTGAGTGCAAGGGATAATGTTGTAAAAAAAAATTACCCAGGAATGGGCTCTGTCAATAAAAAGTTATAATCATTAAAAAAAAAAAAAAGTAGCAAGCCCTCTTGGGCCCCAGATTTAATTGGGTGCTAACACAAAAGGGGAACACATTAGGATTTTGGAAATGCACTATGGCCAGGATAGCATGAGTAGCTCACTCTGGGAATCTCCTGCTCTTAGCAGGAGGAATTTATTTCCATTCAGATTTCAAATGGAATATGGAGAAGGGGACTTGAGAGGAGTAGTAAAAGTGCCCCTGGATTTCTGAGAAGGGAGAGCATGGTTCCAATTTCATCATTAGGTCATGCTCCCGTAAAAGGGCTGGGCAAGAGGAGAGGATAAAAAAGGTCTTCAGTAGGTCTTCAAACTGACAAAGCAGAGGGAAGATCTCAAAACATGTCTTAAGCTTCCTTTCAATCCTTATAACCTGATAGTGTGAGGGATAGGTAAAGGCACAGTACTGAAGTAGTACAGAATAACTGACTCCTGTATCAATAAGAAAATTAATGGATTTATCTGCTAAATCCAAAATTACTCTGGGTTTGGCCAAGGTAATGGAGTAGAGGGAGCCTGGCCAAATCTGGGGCCTGTGATTTTCAATTCTGGAGACTGTAGTTGGGGTGGGGCCAGTGGGAGGTTGTAGCTTGACTCCCTTGTGGACAATCTCTCGTCCAGTGCCACTCCTAGTTGCAAACAGGATATGAGCCCAGGGGCTTCCTTCTGGATGGGCTTTCACTGGACAGTCTTAGGAGCAATGACCCTGTTAATGACATTGGAAGCATAAACCCTCTATGGAAATATCTGTTCCTGGGTATCGCAACAGCCAAAATTTGATATTATTTTCTATTCCTATCTTTAGCTCTGTGGTTCTGATCTTCTGCTGCAGGTTGGTCCCTATCGGTAAAAATGACAAAAACTGTTTTCAAAAGCTGAGCTTGGGGGAGTCTGACTAACTTCTGCAGGTTCCTCAGAATGTCTGGGTCAGATTGACTGATAAAGTGTATGCAGAAATAAGTAGCCCCTTCAGGAGAATTTGGGGTCAAGTTGGTATACTTTTACATTTTTATTTTATTAAAAAAAAACAGAATAAGAAAAAAGAAAAACAGAAAAGGAATACAAAATAAAAGAAAACATCATCATGTGCCCAGCAGAACATCAGGGAAGATTCAAAATATATAACAACAAATTACCAGTTTAAGAAAATGTATACATTAGTGGAAGAAATTATATTTATACATACACACACTCCCTCTTTCCCCTTAACTTACCTTGCTATTACGTAACCTTTTCCCCCCTTTTTCTTCTTCCCTCATCCTTTGTTTCCCTGTCATTTCTCCCTGCCCTCTTTGGTATACTTCTTAAGAGCCTCTACAAGTCACCCTTAAAAGATAACATGTTTGTCCTCAGCCCCCTGGGTAACTTCCATACACTTTTCATAATTAACTTGTTTCTTAATCCCTTTTTCATACCTTCAATAGGAGACTATTGCAAAAATTCAGGCAGCACTGGTCTTTAGTAACTAACTCTCAATAAATTTTGTTCTCTTTTTCTATATGGAAAACCTAAGTTTTCAGAGACTCTTCCAATGACACTTCTGCTTAGGAACTGATGATGTAGTTCAATCCTAATTCAGATTGGTTCTCCCTTCTGTGAGGTTGCTCAATTCTGGAGCATAGATGAAAGTATTTAAGTTCTTACTATGGAAGTTTTAGGGACATTTGGTGGGGTGAGGACCATCCTGATTGCCATTCCTCTATGTCTTGTTCTTTCCCTGTCCCCAGGATGTTGATTGTGGGGACAAAAGTTCTGATTTTGACCCTGATGATGCTGAATTTCCTAGAGGCTACAGGAAGAAATAGTGAAGGTAAGTTCAGAGCACTAACTCCTCAGACAGCAGAGGTGGGGAAATAACAGAAATGCTTTTCTCCATTACTCAGACTAAAGAAAGCCTGGCAGCAGGTTGGCACTTGGCAGGATGGGAAGAGGGAAGAAGCTAGTCTCTAAAGTACCATCATTCTATTCCTGTGCTCCCTTCCTTCCTTTAACTCACATTCCAAGTGGAATGCTTCTCCTTACCTTCCCTTTCTTTCTCTGTCCCTAATCTCATCCCTTCTCATGGACTCTGAGTCTCTACTTTCCCCCATCAAACTCCCACCTAAACTTTGGTGTCTTCCTAAATGCCTTCACACAGATGGCCTAAGTTGCTAAACTGATTTCAACTTTGGTGTTTCTAGGGGAAGAGCTTTCCTGTTTTGCTTACCCCTCCCTGGCAGAAATGGAGGATTGGAAAGCCTTGTGTGAAGTGAAAGTATTTGGAAATCCATCCCTAGCCTTTGGGTTAACATGTTAATGACAGGTATTTTTTCTATTCATTCCCTTCGGCAGGTCAGAAGCCAACAATGAATAGGAGAGACCTGAGCCAAGATG
>JACYGW010087933.1:0-52924 GCA_016696395.1 Antechinus stuartii
TATACACTTCGACAACGATATTGTATGAGGACATATTTTGATGGAAGTGGATTTCTTTGACAAAGAGACCTGAGTTTCAATTGATAAATGACGGACAAAAGCAGCTACACCCAAAGAAAGAACACTGGGAAACGAATGTAAACTATCTGCATTTTTGTTTTTCTTCCCGGATTATTTATACCTTCTGAATCCAATTCTCCCTACGCAACAAGAGAACTGTTCGGTTCTGCAAACATATATTGTATCTAGGATATACTGCAACATATCCAACATATAAAGGACTGCTTGCCATCTAGAGGAGGGGGTGGAGGGAGGGAGGGGGAAAAAAATCGGAACAGAAACGAGTGTCAATATAATGTAATTATTAAATAAAAAATTTAAAAAAAATAGTATTTCATCACAATGATGTACCACAACTTGTTCAGCCATTCTATCTTTGATGGACATCTCCTCAATTTCCAATTCTTTGCCACTACAAAGGAGCCACCATTAATATTATTTTGTACAAATATGTTCTTATTTTTTCTTCTTTTTTGGGGGAGAGATATAGACCTAGTATTTGGTGTGCAGAATCAAAAGATATGTGCAGTTCTATAGCCCTTTAAGTATAAGTCCAAAATATTCCCCCGGATGCTTGGATCAATATACAACTTGACTACCAGTGCATTTGTGTCCCAAATCTTCCCCCTCCCCTCTAAAATTTGTTATTTTCATTTTCTGTCATATTAATCAATCTGATTGTTTTCATGGTTATTCTTTTGTTATACAGTTTGAGATCTTTACTTCATATTCACTTTCCTTTGGGTATTTTTTGTTGATTCCCTTGGCATTCTTGAACTTTTGTTCTTCCAGATGGATTTTGTTAATATTTCTTCTAACTCTATAAAATACATTTTCATAATTTGATTTGCATGACATTGAATAAGTAAATTAATATAGGTAGAAAATTTGTTTTTATTATAATGGCTCAGACTATCCATGAACAATGAATATTTCTTCCATTGTTTTTTATTGACTTTGTGTGAAAAGTGTTTTTATATTCCTGTTCTCTCACTCTCCCTTCTCTGTCTGTCTGCCTCACTCTATCTCTCTCCTCTTCCTATTTCGTCTTCTCTTTTTTACCTCTCCTCAACTTGCAAACACTTTATGCTTTCCTTAAAAAAAGGATCTCTTAATCATGCTACTTTCTCAAACTGTTAATCTATCATCTAAAACCACTTTGAGTTTGTACTGGAAAGCTCCTAAAGTGAATTAAAGAATTGAAGAACTGAAAGAGAATATTTAGTTCATTTTACACATGAAAGAATCCTCCACCATCTCTACTCTTCCTAAAATGCTGTTGTCAAGCCTTTGCTTGCAGATAACTCATACACCAACTCCAAAATCAACCCTTGAGTTAGCTGTGTATGAATTCTTTTTATTAGAATTGTTAAAAAGTTTCTTTTTCTTGTTTGTCTGTGTATTGTCTCTGCTATCAAGCCAAAATTAATCCCTTTTCTTTGTCTACCTACTGCTTCTGAGTTCTTTTGCAGCCAATCTAGCACATCTAAACTCTCTGCTTAGTATTACAGCTCTTCAGATATTTGAAAGAAGCTTTTTGGTACCTTCTGAATGGTCAGATGACTCCTCTTCAACATCAATTCATTCCTGCTTGATATAGAACATGGTTTCCCAACCGAATCACTTTATTAAAACTGTTTTCTAAAAGGTCATTAGTGATCTTTTAACTGCAAGATCAGGCAGCCTTAACCCAATCTTTTTCTTTTTTCCATTTATATTCTCCTATACCTTCTTAGACATTCATCTTTCCTTGGTCTCATGCTTTGCTATCTGCTCCTTTTAATAACCTTTGTTTGGTTCAATCTTTCAATTCTAGTCTCATTACATGTTCATCTCAGCTTCGTTCATAAATCTATCATTCCTACTTTATTTCCTAGATTTCTTCTAAGCCAACTTCTATGGAAATGAAGAATAACTTAGCTCTGAATTCAACATGACTTCTCTGCCTCCTTTGTTGCTTTTCATCTCAGTCAACATTGGTAATTGTAGATATTACCATTCTGTTTTTTTTTTCCTCCATACATATTAACTTGCGGATCTCCTTAGCTCCCAAGCCCAATTCCAACTTTGTCTCTAGATTCATGATCCTCAAATCTCCACATCCTTCCCTGAACTTTCTGCTGAACTCCAACCTTGCATTTCCAGCAGCATTTTAGATATTTCAAAATGGATGACCTATTTCAAAATGGATGACCAGTAGACATCTTAAGTTTTAAATGCCCCAAACAGAATTCATTAATTTTTTCCCCCAACCTACTTCTCAATTTTTCTCACTCCACATATACAATCTGTTCCCAAAGACTGTAAATTTTGTCTTGTTGCATTGCTCCTACATATGCCTATTCCAGAGGCAACTAGGTGGTGCAGTGGGTTAAGTCTGATTTCAACTGTATTTTACTATACAGTCTGTATAGTCAGTCTGTTACTCTATCATAATTTCCTCAATTATAAAATGTGGCTAATAACACATACCTCACAGGGTAGTGAGAATCAAATGAGATAATAATTGTAAAGTGCTCAATATAGTAAACAGGAGATGATTAAGAAATACTTATTGCTTCCTCCTTTCTCTGAAACTTCATTATCTGGGTAAAAGATGTTATCACCTCCATTTAGTAGTCTTCCTGAAGTGAAGTCTGACCATGTTACCTCCTCACTCAAAAAATATCAGCGGCTTCCTAGAACCACCATGACTGAGTATCAAATTCTCTGCTTAACCTTCAAAGCTCTTGATAGCCTGGATTGCTCTACTTTTCCAGGCTTCTTACATCTAGCATTTACCCTCTCCCCCTTCTGTTGTGTAGTCCAGTGACCCAGGGCTCCTTGTTCTTTGAACAAGATACCAAATTTTGTACAGGCATTTTCACTGTATGGCTCCCATGCCTGGCTGTTTTCTCTTCTCATTTCTGCCTCCTCAATTTTTTTAGTTTCTATCAAATTCCAGCTAAAATCTCATCTAAGAAATGTTTTTCTGATCTCTTTTCAATCTGCTGTGACTTCTTTCTGATTATCTCCAACTTATTCTATATAGATCTTGTTTGTATAATTGTTGGCATGTGGTTTCCCTCATAGATTGTGAATGCCTCAAAATCAGAGTTTATCTTCCTTTGCATCCCCATCATCCTTTGCACTGCTGCTTGTCACATAATGTTTATTCAGTAATGGTCTGATTCTTTACTCAGTGGCTTCAAGTTGAAATTCCCATTCACAGCTCCCTGACCACACATATTATTTATCTCTAAACTTAAACAAGAAGGTAGAAAAAATACACACACACATACACACACACACACACACACACACACATATAGGGTTTTTAAATTTAAAATTTAAAAAGACTTTCAAAATGGTTTTATTTTATTTTCTCAATTTTCCTGTCAGGACATGTGCAGAAGAAAAAAACAATATGATTACTGCCATTTGACAGATGTGCAAACAGGCACAGAGCTGGTGATTATTACTTTTGTCTCTATCGCTTGACTGACTGTCCGTGTCTATCAACTATATCACATGTCCAAACAGAAGAGCTTTAGCATGGTCGTGCATTCTGGTTTACAACATTTATCAAAAGATCTGTACCAGATCAACAGATGTTCATAAGATTTTAAATTTCAAGTTGGAAAGTATGCAGGAAGCACCATGTCCTTTTATTTTATAGAAATAAGAAAACTGAAGTTTTTATTTTTTTAAGTAAAAAAAAAGGATACTTCAAACTGCACTCAAACTTTACTAATGTTCTCTCTTGAGGTGCGTAATTTCATCATGGGTCATTTGGAATTGTCTTGGACAATTGTTTTGACCAGAGCAGATAATTTTTTTTCCTAGTAAATTTATTTATTTTTAATACACATTACTTTATGAGTTATGTTGGGAGAGAAAAATCAGAGCAAAAGAGGAAAAATCAATGGGAGAGATTTAAAAAAAAATGAACAAAGCATATGTTGATCCACATTCAGTCTCCTAATTTTTTTTTTTTTTTTTGGATGCAAATGGCATTTTCTGGCCTAAATCTATTGGAATTGCTCTTGATCACTAAACCACTGAGAAGAGCCAAGTTTTTCAGAGTTGATCATTCCACAATCTTGTAGTTATTGTGTATATTGCATAGCTGGCTCTACTTGTTTCACTCGGCATCAGTCACAAATTGCTCTCTAGAATGGCTGGATTATTTCACAATTCCACCAATAATGAATTAGTGTCCCAGTTTTCTCACATGCCCTCGAATGTTTATCATTATATTTTCCTGTCTCTTAGACAATTTTAGAGGTGTGAGTTGGTGCCTCATAGTTGTTTTCATTTTCATTTCTCTAATCTAATAAAAAATAGAACTTTGTTTTCATATAACTATAAATGATTTTAATTTTGCCATCTCAAAATTGTCTCTTCACATCCTTTGACCATTTACCAATAGGGGAATGACTTGTATTCTTATAAATGTGACACAATTCCTTATATATTTTGGAAATTAGACCTTTATCAGAAATATTGGCTGTAAATATTTTTTCCACTTTATTCTTAACTTTTAATTTTGTTTCTGTTGGTTTTGTTTATGCAAAAACTTTTAAAATTAATGTAATCAAAGTTGTCCATTTTACCTTTCATAAAATTCTTTAATTCTTCTTCAGTCATAAATTCCCCTCTTCTCCAAAGATCTGCTAGAAAAATTAATCCTTGCTCTCCTAATTTGTTTATGGCATCATCCTTTATGCCCAAATCATGTACCCATTTTGACCTTATTTTGATATAGGGTGTGTGATGTGGGTCTATGTTGAGTTTCTGACATATTATTTTCCAGTTTCCCCAGCATTTTTTGCCAAATAATGAGTGATTATTCCAGAAGTTGGAATTTAAGGGTTTATCAAATACTAGATCACTATAGGTCTTGCTTATTATGTGTGTCTAATCCATTTCACTGATCCACCACTCTATTTCTTACCCAGTACCAAATGGTTTTGATGATTGATACTTTATAATATAGTTTTAGATTTGGTACCACTAAATCACCATTCTTTATATTTTTTCATTAATTCCTTTGGTATTTCTGCTTTTTTTATTCTTCTAGATGAATTTTGTTATTATTTTTTCTAGTTCTGTGTATTAATGTTTTGTCAGTTAGATTGTGATGGCAATGGTAGAAAAACTAGACCAATTTAATCAGAATTACAATTCTAATTATATCAGCTTGGCCTAACCATGAACAATTGATGTTTCCCCATTTGTTGAGATCTGAATTTATTTGTGTGAGAATTTGTAATTATATTCATATAGTTCTTGGTTTTGTCTTGGCAAGTGGATTCCCATTTATTTTATTTTGGCTATAGTAGTTTTTAAATGGAATTTCTCTTTCTATCTCTTGCTGATGGACTTTGTCAGTAATATATAGAAATCATTATGATATGTATGGGTTTATTTTATACCCTCCACTTTGCTAAAACTGTGAATTGTTCCCAGTAGGTTTTTGGATGATTTTCTGGAATTCTCTAAGGATTTCATTATATCATCTGCAAAGAGTGGTAGTTTTATTTCCCCATTGCTTATTCTAATCCCTTTAATTTCTTTTTCTTTTCTCATTGATAGTCAGCAATTTTACTAAAACCTTGAATAATAGTGGTGATAATGGGCAACCTTCTTTCACCCCTCATCTTACTGGGAATATGTGCAGCTTCTCTCCATTACAAATAATGTTTGCTATTTGTTTTAGGTAGACAGTACTTATTCTTTTAAGGAAAGCACTCTTTATTTTATGAGTGCACTAGGAATGGGTGCTATATTTTGTTAAAAGCTTTTTCTGCATCTATTGAGATTATTACATGATTTCTGTTGGTTTTGTTATTGATAAGATCGATTATGGTAATGGTTTTCATGATCTTGAATAAACCATGCATTCCTAATATAAGTCCCATTTGGTCATCATATATTATCCTGCTGATAGATTGCTGTAATTTCTTTGCTAATATTCTATTTAAATTTTTTGCATCAATATTCTTTATGAAGATTGGTCTGTACTTTCTTTCTTGTATTGAATATTCTTGGTTTAGATATCAGTACCATGTTTTGTCATAGAAGGAATTTGGCAGTACTCTTCCTTTACATATTTTTCCAAATCCATACATATGGAACTAATTGTTCTTTAAATGTTTGGTAGAATTTACTTATGAATATATCTGACCCTGGAGATTTTTTCTTAGGGAATTTATTAATGGCTTGTTTGATTTCTTTTTCTAAAATGGGATTGTTTAAGTAATTTATTTCCTCTTGTGTCAATCTGGCAACTTATATTTTTGTAAATATTCATTCATTGCAGTTATTCTATCAGATTTGCTGCTATACAGTTGGGCAAAATAGTGCCTAATTATGACTTTAGTTTCTTTTTCATTGATGGTGAATCACCCTTTTCATTTTTGATCCTTGTGATTTGGGTTTTTCCTTTCTTTTTTTTTTCTAATCAAATAAATCAAAAATTAATCTATTTTGTTAATTTTTTCATAAAAGCAACTCTTAGTTTTATTTATTAATTCAATAGATTTATTAGTTTCAATTTTATTAATCTCTCCTTTGAGTTTCAGAATTTCTAATTGGAATTGGATTTTTAATGTGTTCTTTTTATAGCTTTTTTAAGTCACATGGCCAAATCATTGATTTTCTCTATCTCTATTTCATTCATGTACAAGCCCTAATTCGTTATTCATGAACTCCCTAAGAAAATATCTCCAGGGCCAGATGGAATCACAAGTGAATTCTACCAAACATTTAAAGAACAATTAGTTTCAATATGATTTAAACTATATGGAAAAATAGATAAAGGAGAAGTATTGCTAAATTCCTTCCATGACATAAATATAGTACTGATACCTAACCAGGAAGATTCCTTTATTCATTATTTAAAGATATAAAATTTCCCCTAAGAACTGCATTGGCTGCATCCCATACATTTTGCTATATTGTCTCATTATTGTTATTCTCTTGGGGGAAATTATGGGTTATTTCTGTGATTTGTTGTTTAACTCACTCATTTTTTAGAATTAGATTAGTTAATTTCCAATTGATTTTTAGTCTTTCTTTCCCTGCTCCTTTATTGGATATATATTTTTTTATTGCTTTGTAGTTTAAAAAGGAAGCATTTACTATTTCTCCCTTTCTGCATTTGATTGTGAGGTGTTTATAACCTAATACATGGTGAATTTTTGTGAAGGTGACATGTACTGCCGAGAAAAAGTTGTATTTTTTTTCTATCCCAATTCAGTTTTCTCCAGAGGTCTATCATATCCAGGTTTTCTAAGATTCTATCAAATTCCCTAGTTTCTTTTTTATTTTGTGGTTAGATTTTATCATATTCAGAAGGGAAGGTTGAGGCCCCCCACTAATACAGTTTTGCTGGTTATTTTTTCCTTTAACTGCCTTAAAATCTTCTCTAGGAATTTGTCTGCTCTACCCCTTGGTGCATACAAATTTAAAATTTTGTAACTGCTTCATTATTTAAGGTACCCTTTATCAAGATGTACTTTCCCTTCTTATTTCTTTTAATTAGATATACTTTTACTTTATGGGAGATCAGAATTGCTATCCTTTTTTTTTTTTTTTTACTTTAGCTGAAGCATAATAAATTTGGTTTTAGTCTTTTACCTATAGTCTGTATATGTCTCTCTGTGTCAAATGTGTTTCTTGTAAATGATATATTGAAGGATTGTGTTTTTTAATCAACTGAATTCATTTCTATTTTATGGGAGAGTTCATCCCATTCATATTCACAGTTATGATTAACTGCTCTATATTTCCCTTCATCCTATTTTCTCCCCTGTATATACTTTTGTTCTCTCTTTCCATCCTGTCCTTAATCCTGCTTTTTCTTTACCCATCACATCCACTACTTTATCTTCTATCACTCCTTCCCCCCTTCTCTTAACTTTTTTTCCTAGTGTTTCTGCCCTCTCTTCTATCCTGCCTTTTCCTTTTCTTTCCTCTTTCTCCTTCTACTTCTTTATAGATAAATTTCCATACCCCATTGAATGACCAAGTTATTTCCTCTTAAAACCAAAACTGATGAAATCAAACTTCAGATAATTCACATCCCTCTTTTCCCCTCCTATAGTTGTAATAAGTCTTTTGTGTCTATTTGTGTGAAATAATTGTCCCATTAAATTTACCCTTCTTTATAAAGTATGGACTTTTTTCCATCCCTTATTGTCTTATTCTTTGGTGTGATCACATCAAGAGTCCATTCAAACCACACCTTTAATTCATGTGACGGCCTCCTTTGTTTGCCCCAGTGACAGCATTCTTAAGAATTACATTTTTTTTTCCATTTAGGGATGTAAGCAATTAAACCTTTAAATAATATATATTTTCCTCCCTGCTTACCTTTCTATGCTTCTCTTAATTCCTGCATTTATAGATTAAATTTTGTTTAAATCTGTTTTTTTTTTTTCCAATAGAAATTTGAAGGAAAATGGGAGAGGTCAAGCAGCTTTCTGGCTTCACTCCACTATCTTGGCTCCTGGAGACTTTCTAGATTTTACAAAGAAAATAAATGGGAAGGGCAGGATTTGAACACAAGTTCAGCATGCCCTCCACTATACCATATTAGTCACAGAATCACAGAATTTTCATGTTGAAAGAGATAGTATTATCCTTGGTCTCACACCAAAAAAGAATGTAGAATGTAAAATTATTTTAGTTGAATGGCTGGCTTGCTTGAAAAAGAAATGTTCATAATGTGGCCCCCTACCTCTGACATTTGGTAATATTTATTTATTTATTCATTCATTCATTCATTTGTTTGTTTGTTTAAGAGCAGCTCTATTGTTGGATAGATTTTCTTGACATCAATCTAAAATGTACCTCTGTGCAACTTCCTCCTGCATTTTCCCTCTCGAGACAAATGTTTCATATTTTGAAATGTTTGAGCATTCACTGCCCCCTTCTACCAAAGCAAGTTAATTTGAGTGAAGTGTCAGGGGTGGGGAAGATGAATGTTTGGAACTTTACAGGTTTGCAAAGCACTTTTTAAATTTTTATTTTTTTGAAAAAAAAACACTTTAAATATGTTATCACTTTTGATGGAGACAGATGTTATTATCATCCCCATTTTACAGATGAGGAAACTGAGTCCAGTAGAGATGTTAAATGACTGGTCAAAGGTCAGCTAGTATTTAGTCAATATTCAAATTCAGTTTCTCTAAGAATGATTCCTGTTTTCTCTCCACAGGATCACCTGTCTGCCTACCCCTTCACAGTAATGTCTCATATTGTTCCGTCATTTTCAATCATATCTGATTCATCATGAGCCCAAGGGCTACTGAAGTTGACACACATGGAAAATGGCTTACAGACCCACCCAGGTCTCGTTCCACAGAGACATAAAGCCTCTCAAACACACACACACACACACACACACACACACACACACACACACCTCTTCTCTGCAAACTTGGCTTTAATATAGAACTCTTGACAGAGGGAGAGCATGGTAGACTCACAAATGTACTTTCATTCCCACCATCATCCAGATAGTCCTGATTTATATCAGTAACACATCATGGCCTCCTAGAATCCATCTTGGATACTCTGCTGTCTCAGCAGGATCGGTTCCTAGTGCCTTCCCTTCCAGGTCTATCATCCACTCACATCTCCTTGTTCCATCTGCTATCTAGCTGTCTAGCTGTCTCTACCTGTGCTATCCCCCCCCTCTCTCTCTCATCCATTTGTCTATACTTGTGCTATCTCCTTTTCTTCTTCTCTCATTCTATCTACTATCCAGCTGTGAATATCTGTTCTGTCTCCTTTCTTTATCTTCATCTGCTATTCATCATCTACACCTGTACTAGCTCCTTCTCGTCTGCCTCTATCTGCTATCCATCTGTCTGTACCTGTGCTTTCCCCACCTCTCTTCTGTCTCTGTCTGTTATCCATCTGTCTATACCAGTGCTATTTCCTTCCCTTTTCTCCATCTGCTATCCATTGTCTATATTGTGCTATTTCCCCAATTACACTGCAAGCTTCTTGAGGGATAGGACTGTGTGTGTCTGTGTATTCCCAATACTGGGTCTAGTGCCTAACAATCAGGGTCATGGTCATAGAAGGGATTTTAAAGGCTATCTACTCTAATGATTTTATATTACAAATAAAAAAAGAGGCTAAGAGATGTTAAATATCTTACTAAAATCTTTTAATAAATTTCTGCTTATTGGCTGAATAATTGATTAGCAACAGACTTCCTTTAAGATTTTTGTTGCATACTATTCTCTACATTCAATCTACTTTTCAGACACAATGGCCTATTTGCTGTTCTATATACAAAATATCAGATCCCAATTCAATATTTGTGCACTGTTTTTTTTTTCTCATGCTTTGAAGGCCTTTCCACCTCAAGCATTTTAAATATTCTTTTTCCTTCAGTATACTTTTTTATTTTTAATAGTTTTTTATTGTTTCAAATACATGCAAAAATAGTTTTCAACATTCACCTTTGCAAAGCAAGGGTCATTTTAAATGATACTTTTTATAAGAAACATAACCTGATTTCCACCCTCAAAACAAACCCAAACCTACTTTTTTATATTATATATTTTTGTATTTACTTGATAATGTATTTCTAATATCCCTCCCTTGTTCTCTTTCTCAGTGCCCCATGCCAAGTGCAAGCTTTTTTAGTACATAGTTGATTTAATTTCTGTCTTTGTATTCCCAAGGTTAACAGGGTTCCTGACAAACATCAGGCTTTTTAATAAATCTACATTCTGTAGTTTACAAAATTCTGAAACTGGAAGTTTGAAGTGACCTCACTAGTAATCTCAGTTATCATCATCATCATCATTATTGTTGTCATCCTTGTTATTATCATCTCATTTCAACATCGAAAAACATTTATTAAATACCTACTATGTGTCAGGCACTGTGATAAGTGATGAGGACGCAAGGAAGAGTAAAAGATGATATTTTCCCTCAAGGAGATCCCAATCTAATGGGGGAAAGCATATGCCAACAGCTATGTACAAACAAGGTTACTACAGGATAAATTTGGGGGACGATCTCATAGGAAAATCACTGTCACTAAGAGAGATTGGTGGGGGGAAGATCTTGGAGAAGGTGAGCTATGAGCTGAGTCCCACCATACAAGCCAGAAGGCAAATATGAGGAGGGCACTCATTTCCCAGTGAGAGTGAAATGAGGAACAATGCTTGGAAGGGCAGATGATATATTGTGTGTAAGAACTGGAAGGAGGTGAATAGAATTTGAGAAAATAATATGCAGAAGGAAGTAAAATAGAAGAGGCCTAAAAAGGTGGCAAGAGTTGAGCTGAGAAAGCTGGGAAAGCAAAAGGGGATTTTTTAATTTGCTCCTGGGAGTCAAAGGAAAGATTGTAAGGCTCTTAGGATGCTCTGTCTTGGTTGCAAGTAGGTGGCTTAGCAGATTGGCTGTAAAACACCCAAATGATAAATTTTAAGCCACAGAGCCCTGGAAGAACTTGGGAACTGGCTGTGATTACCCAGCACTAGAAGTCAGTCAGAAACATCAATTCCAGGGCAAACTAAAGAGGCTGTCATCTCTTTGCCTTAAAGGCAAATCTCATCCCTACATAAATGAACAACACAACAAAAACAACTCTGACCATAGACAGCTTTTATGAAAAGAGAGAACAGACCTCAAACTCTGAAGTTCTTAAGGGCAAATCAACTCCAGATGAAGCCCCAAAGGGAGATGTGAGCTGGTCCCCATTTCACAAGGCCTTCTTGGAAGATTTCAAAAAGAATCTTAAAAAAGAGTTAAAAGAAAAATGAAAGGAAATGAGATCTTTGCAAGTGGGGAAGATTTCCAGGTGGTCAAATACCACAATTCTCTGGCTCCCCACTCCATCTCCTTGCCCCAAGCTGCCTATGCTATGTTCTGGGATGTAGAAATTGTCCTCCTCCCCAATTAAAACAGATCTGTTCTGAAATTCTTCTGAAGTATCTTTTTTCTAGAGATATGTTGTACTTCAGATATTTGTGGGTTCTGTGACTCCAAAACCAGCCCAGAGGCTTAATCTGCTGTTGGTTTGAGAGAAGGTCAGAGAAGCTCACAGAAACCGTGTCTGCTCTCCACCATCTTGGCTCCATCCTACCCTGTGTGCTATCTGAGAGTTGAAAAGAAGATAGACTGGAGTGGGGACAAATTTGAAGCATGGAGATCAGCCATCAAGCTATGACAAGGATTCCATCATGAAGTGATGAGGGCCAGCTTCAGGATGGTGATAGTATCAGAGGAAAGAAAAGAAGCATATATAGGAGATGCAAAAGTAGAAACAAGTTACAACTGATTGGTTTGAGAGATCTATGGATGTGAGTGATTTTTTAACAGTCAAAAGTTCTGACAAAGGCCTCATTTCCAAAATTTGTAGAGAATTGAATCTACTTTATAAGAAATCAAGACATTCTCCAATTGATAAATGATCAGATGATATAAATAGACAATTTTTCAGATGAAGAACTTCAAACTATTTCTAGCCATATAAAAAGATGCTCTAAGTCATTATTAATCAGACAAATGCAAATTAAGACAACTATGGGATACTACTACACACCTGTCAGATTGGCTAGGATGACAGGAAAAGATAATGGTGAATGTTGGAGGGGATGTGGGAAAACTGGGACACTGATACATTGTTGGTGGGATTGTGAATACATCCAGTCATTCTGGAGAGTGATTTAGAACTATGCTCAAAAAGTTATCAAACTGTGCATACCCTTTGATCCAGCAGTGTTACTACTGGGCTTATATTCCAAGGAAATCTCAAAGAAGGGAAGGGGACCTGTATGTGCCAAAATGTTTGTGGCAGCCCTCTTTGTAATGGCTAGAAACTGGAAACTGAATGGATGACCATCAACTGGAGAAAGGCTGAATAAATTGTGGCATATGAATGTTAAAATATATTATTTTTCTGTAAGAAATGATCAGCAGCATGATTTCGGAGAGACTTACATGAACTGATGCTAAGTGAAATGAGCAGAACCAGGAGAACGTTGTACAGCAAGATTATACAATGATCAATTCTAAAGGATGTAACGCTTTTCAATAATGAAATGATTCAGGGTAGTTCCAATAGTCTTGTGATGAAGAGAGCCATCTGCACACAAAGGACTATGAGAACTGAGTGTGGATCACATCATACTATTTTCAGTCTTTTTGTTGTTGTTTGCTTGCATTTTGTTTTCTTTCTCATTGTTTTGTCCTTTTTGATATGATTTTTTTTTTGGATGCAGCATGACAATTGTGGAAATATGTATAGAAGAATTGCACATGTTTAATATATATTGGATTACTTACCATGTAGGAGAGGGAAAAACTCTGGAACAAAAGGTTTTGCAAGGCTGAATGCTGAAAATTATCCATGCGTGTTTTGAAAATAAAAAAAATATAAAAAGATTATATTTAAGAAATTTCTATTTTTATGGGTAGTGACCTATGGAGAGGTCAACCTGTCCATAGATGAGAAGATATAGAATATATGTAAAGTAAATGTAAAATAATGGGTGGGACATAATGCTAATAAGAAAAATCATCAATGTTTTCCCATAACAAGTGATACATAGGCTAATTTTTAAGGAAGCTAGGGGTTCTAAATAGTGAGGATGATGAGGGAATGCTTTCCCACCAGTGGCAAAAACCTGCACAAAACATGGATTCTGGGGACCATAGAGATGAAAGCATAATGAAACCACATTCCTGAGGTATTAAGTTCATCATTTTATTATAAAGGCTGATTCCTTTGTTTTTTTTTTTTTATTAGAAAAGAACCTTACTCAATAAATCTTTGAACAATAATTCTAAAAAATGAACCCCACAGAGAAAACTATTGACATTCTCCATCTTGTTCTCTATTCTCAGGGGGCTGTTGTCAATAACTCTCATATTGAGGGAACAAGAATAAGAAGCAAGAAAAAAGAAATGATTACTTTGAAAGATTGGTCTGAAGCTTAACAAAGTGACTGATGATAATGCTCTTTTATATTTGGCCCTGGCAAGGGTCTAATAGCAATGAATTAGATGCCATATTGAGGGATGAGTTCACATATTTCTATAGTGCTTTTAAAAGTTTTGTAAAATATTTTCTTCCCAAGAACCTTGGGGATTATTATAGATAGGGTAGGTATTAGTATCAGTATTTGAAAATTAGGACATTATTTCTACAGGGTACATTGTACAGGGTAAATGGCTACAAGGTAAATGAATGGTTGAGACAGAATATGAACTTCCCTCCCCCCTATCTTCCTTCCCCCCTCCCCCCCTAGCTCTTGCTCTTCTATTTTATACAAGGTCTCGGAGCCTCAGTTTCTCCTTCTGATAAACATGGACACAGCACAATGAGAATGATAGAGGGTTAACTTTAGCATCAAGAAGACCTGGATGAAATACTGCTTCTGAAAACACTATAGTTGGAAGCTCTGAGGTAAGTCAATATACCTCTATATACCTCAAGGCATTGACTAAGCTGATCCCTTTTTTTTTCCTGGCCTGCCAGGAAATCCTTCATCTTTTAAGATGTAGCTCAAGTATCCTCTTGTGTCTAATCTGGTCTCGTGAATTATTTGTGCCCATTTTCTCAAATTATCAATGATTGATATCATTGGTTGATATCATAGATTATTATGATCATTTACTATAATATAATTTATACTTAATCTATTTCACAGATCTACCATTCTATTTCTCAGCTGGTATCAAGTAGTTTTATGATTGCTGCTTTTTATACAATTTGGGATCTGGTGTGGCTAAACCATGTTCTTTGCATTTTTTCCTTAATGTCCTTGAGTTTTTGCCTTTCTAGATGAATTCTATAAAATATTTTTGACAGTTGTGTCAATGGTTGATAGTCAACTATTTGTTACACTGTATTTAACTAAGATGTGTGTTTCTTAGATTTGTCTTTCCATTGGCTATAATTATAAGTCATTAGAACTTAAATTACATTATGACTATTTGTTTGTTATCTCTCTCAACGTTTGGTTATATTCTTCTTTCAATTAGCTATTGTTTCATTCTTTGCACTTTCATTCATAGCATCAATGATCATGCCTGTAGCAGGTACTTAATACTTACTAATAACTGACTGATTGATTCTAAATAGATTGCCAATCTGCTTTGGTGGAAGAAATCCTCACACCAAGACAGATCCAGAGTTATGAATTTAGATTCTTAATTAAATAATTTAGGGATAACAAATAACCATATATCCCTTCAAGAGTTTCTGAAAAGATCAAATATCATGGGGCTAAAATGCTTTTTAAATGTATTGTCCCCAAACCCAGAAATTATATGACGATGATTATAAAATACTTTCCATACAAATAAAGTCAGATCTAAACAATTGAAAAAATATTAATTGCTCATGGTTAAACTGATCCAATATAATAAAAATGACAACTCTACCTGTTATTTTATGTATTCAGTGTCATGCCAAACTATCAAAAAATATTTTATAGAATTCATCTAGAAAGGCAAAAACTCAAGGACATTAAGGAAAAAATGCAAAGAACATGGTTTAGCCACACCAGATCCCAAATTGTATAAAAAGCAGCAATCATAAAACTACTTGATACCAGCTGAGAAATAGAATGGTAGATCTGTGAAATAGATTAAGTATAAATTATATTATAGTAAATGATCATAATAATCTATGATTATATTTATATAATAAGCCTAAAGAGCTAAGATTTTTGAATAAAAATGTATTATTTGAAAAAAAATTCTCAGAAAACCAGAAAATATTATGGCAAGAACTAGATATAAATCATTATCTCATACCACATACTAAGGTCAAAATGGGTACATGACTTACACATAAAAGATGATATCACAAGCAAATTAAGAGAGCCTATAATAGTTTATCTGCCACATTTATGGATTAGAGAAAAATTAGGACAAAAGAAGATGAAGATCATAATAAAATGTAAAACAGATACTTTTGATTATATAAAATTAAAGTTTTATTTTTTACAAAAACAAAATCAATGTAAAAATATAAAGAAAACAGAAAGTTGAGGAAAAATTTGGCAACAACTATCTCTGATAAAAGGCCTCATCTTTTTTTCAAATATTTAAAGAGCTGGGTTAAATTTATATATGTATATATGAGTGTGTATTATTTAGATATACATTTATATACATACACACAATAAATTTCCCAATTGATAAATGGTCAAAGCAAGCAAGCAAGCAAGCAAGCAAGAAAAAAAGACCACCTATTTGTACAAACATATTTATAGCAGTTCTTTTTCTTTTTTCTTTTTTTTTTTTTTTTTGTGGCGGCTAAGAATTTGAAATCAAAGTGATATCCATCCATTGGGGAACTTATAAATAAGCTGTGGTATATGATTGCTGTTATGGATTTTTAATATGTTAAAGTGAAGTTTCTTTTTTTTCCTCACTTAATATTATTTCATTTCTTGAAATCACTTGGAAAAATAGTTTTCAATATTCATTTTTGTAAGATTTTGAGTTCCAAATTTTTCTCCCTCCCTCTCTTTTTCTTCACCTTCTGAAATAGAGCTAGTGATACAATAATGGTAAATCTATTTCTATATTAGTAATAATAAAGAAGAATCAGAATAAAAGGGGAAAAAGTTGTGTATACTTGAAATGGAATATTATTATGCTATAAAAATAACTAGCAGGATTTCAAAAAAAACCTGGAAAGAATTACATGAACTGATACATAGTGAAATGAATAAAACCAGGAGAACACTATACATAGTAGCAACTATGTCATTTGATTTAACTATAAATGACTTAGCTATTCTAAGAAATACAATGTTCCAAGATAATTTCAAAGAACTAATATTGAAGCATATTATCCACTTTTAGAAAAAGAACTTATATTGATTGAACACAGGCAGAAGCATGCTATTTTTTACTTACTTTCTTTTTTCTCTAATTAGTCGTCATATACAAAGTGACTAATATGAAATGCTTTATATAATACCACATATATAACCTATATCTAATTGCTTACTGTATTAGGGAGGAGGGAGAGGTGAGGAGGAAAGGATAGATTTTGAAATTCAAAATTTTAAATAAAAATGTTTAAAAAATTAAATGTATTCTCACCCATAACTGGCTGTTATGGTAGTCGTAGTGGTAGGTGTGTGTGAGTGATTCTCCCTTTGTAAAGATGAATAAAATAATTTAGAACGATCCTCAATGACAGTATAAATGTTCATCTGCATCCAACTCATAGGACTTTCATTCCTTTTCCCCATATACAGGATAAAGGCAAACAAAAGTCAAATATATCTGGTCTCTCTCTTAATTTCTAGAACTAATTACAGATTATTTGTTTAATAAATTTGTCTTGTCCCTGTACCTGCTTCCCATTCAACAATCCCTGTACAAAGTAACTGACAGGTGATGGATTCACCCTGACTATATGCTTTCTATATCTTCTATTCAGGGGAAATGACTCACATTCAGAAGTGTACAGAGCCTTCTTTTCTCTCTGTGGCCAACTGATGTTTTTTCCTGTTTTGGCTTATAACTATGGATTGAATAAACTTTTCACTGATGTGTGCAATAAATTAAAGAGTTGGTTTTCTTGCTATTGTGTTATATCTTTATCTATATCTATGTATCTGTCTTTATAACAGTCTTACTAGCTTTGTTTCAATAAAGTACAATATTAATTTTAAGGATTATTCTTAATATCTCTTACAAATGAACATGCTTTCATAAAAGGGTAAAGTCATTATTGTTAATCCTGTCTGTAAACTGATGACATTAACAAATTAGAAAGATTAATATGATCATATCATGCATTTAGCTTCTTACTTTCATATTACAAAAAGTCAGAACTAGAGGAAAAATAGGTAGACTAGATCAAATTATACCCAAGAGAGAAATTTTTTTTTCTAACATCTTTGCCAAAAAGCCTTCCAAATTGTTTGCTCTAATAAAAGAGAAGCCTATATCACTTCCATTCAAGTGAAAACAAATCATGACACATTTATGAAACTCTGGGCCTGGCACAATGAAACCTGTCTAAGAACTGAGGACACTAAGGAAAGCAAAAGACAGTCTAATCACCTTCTCTTTCCCTTTCTCCATCTATCCCTTTTTCTTCTTGTTCTTGTTCTTGTTCTTCTTGTCCTTCCTCTTGTTCTTGTTATTATTATTCTTGGTCTTCTCTCTCTCTTCTGCTTTTATTTTTTTCTGGTTATACATATATATTAGCTTTTTAGTAATATGTTTCTTTATAAATCATGTTAGAAAAAAAATCAGAACAAAAAGTAAAAACCACAACAGAGGAAAAAAAAAAAACAGAGACAAACTGTGACCATAACATGTGTTAATATACATTCAATCTCCATAGTTCTCTTTCTGGATGCATTTTCTATCCAAAGTTTATTGGGATTGCCTTGCATCACTAAATCATGAGAACCAAGTTTTTCCACAGTTGATCCTTCTACAATCTTACTATTACTGTGTACACTATATAGTTGGCTCTACTTGTTTCATCTAGCATCAGTTTTCCAGGCCTTTCTAAAATCAAATTGTTCATCTTTTTCAAAAAAACAATTATATTCCATTACCTTTATGTATCATACTTATTCAGCCATTCCTCAATGAGTGTCTACTCATTTTCTAATTCTCTTCCATCAAAAAAAAGTTGCTATAAAAATTTTGCACATGTGGGTCTTTTTTGCCTCCTTTATAATTTCCTTAAGATACTGACCCAGTAGTGGTACTGCCGGATCAAAGGGTATGCACAGTTTGATAGCCATTTGGGCATAATTCCATATTATTCTCCAGAATGGTTAAATCATTTCACAACTCCACCAACCATGCATTAATGTCCCAGTTTTCCCAAATTCCCTCCAACATTTATCATTATCTTTTCATGTCATCTTAGACAATCTGAGAGATGTGAGACAGTATTTCAGAGCTGTTTTAATTTGCATTTCTCTAATCAATAGTGATTCAGAGCATTTTTTCATAAGATTATAGATGGATTTAATTTCATCATCTGAAAATTGCTTGTTCATATCCTTTGATCATTTATCAACTGGGGAAAAAGTTGTTTTCTTATGAATTTGACCCAGTTCATTAAATATTTTAGAAATGAGGCCTTTATCAGAAAAACTGGTTGTAAAAGGTTGCCCCTCCTTCCGCCCAGCTTTGTACTTCCCTTCTATTCTTGTTTGTGTTGATTTTGTTTGTGGAAAAACTTTTTAATTCAATGTAATTAAAGTTGCCTATTTTGCATTTCATAATGATCTCTACATCTTCTTTGGTCATCAATTCCTCATTTCTCCAAAGATCTCATAGATAAGCTACCCTTTGCTCTCCTAATTTGCTTATGGTATCATACTTTAGGCCCAAATCATGTACCCATTTTGACCTTGTTTTGGTATAGGGTGTTAGATGTTGGTCATTGCTGAGTTTCTGATACCCCTTCTTCTTTAAGATTATGGGACTATACTTATTTCTTCAGGAAAAGATGTTTATAGTTGTATCTACTTTGAGAAATATTGTATTCCATCTCATCCTCTGCCATATATAAGAAGATGCCAGATCTTGAGTGATTTTTTTTTTTTGATACTTTACTTCTTTGTAGATACTTGCAGCAAATTTGTAGTACTGGAGTTCTAGATCTTGGCTATGACATTGGCTAAGACTTTTGCATGGATGTGTGTATGTGTAAATATGCTTGGCTCTAGTCATCTTCTTCGTCTTAAATTGGATCCCTTTGGTCTTTGCCTTGACTTCTACCTCCTGGTGTCAATCCCCACCACTATCACTCTGTCTTTGAAGTTCAGAGTGCTGAATTTCCAGGTCTGCTAACTGGTGCTACAGATTAAGTATAGAATTGGCGTCAGGAAGGTTGGGGTGTTATAAATTTATAAGTGATATATTCCTGGATGAGGCAAGCATCTGTTAACATCAATTTCTTCATCTGCAAAATGGGTATAATAGTACCTACTCTATAGGATTGAAATAGCATAGTCACCTAACTTAAAAGCATCATATTAATGATATGATGATGGTGATGTGTTCTATGGCCTCTCAGTTTTTAGTGCAAAGAATTTGGTCATTTTCTCTTCTTAGAACTTATTCTCTGCTTTTTTTTCCCTCTAAATTTCTCCTATCTCTAACATAGCAGTATTCTTTTAGGAGGTGAAAATTCATCCTTGCTGTCACTAGGATTCCAATGTTGTATTCTTGTGTCTTCTTGGAAGAAGAGGATACTTTGCATTCTAGCTTTCTGAAAGCAAGTCTTTCAGTGTCCAAAATCACCTGGCCCATCGCTGCTTTTTAAAGTGGTTTCTGGCTTGTTTACCAATAAAGATTCTGGCTTTGCTTCTGTCCCCCTTTCTTATTATACTTGGGTTTCTGTCTAACTCTATGAACAGCTTTGGAGTGGAAGTCTCTTATCTCTGTGAAGTTTATTTGATGGATTTCTAGTTTATTAATCAATCTGATACAATCTGGGTCATTTTTGTTAGACAGGTATATGGGTACTGGTGGCCTATCTCCACTTAGGTGTCATCTTGGCCAAAAGTCATAATAATTCCCTCTTCTGTTGGACATTTCCTCTATAGGAAGACAGATGTTATGAGCCCTTTGAGTCTTCCTAAGGCTAAATATATCCATTTAACTGATCAGACAATCAGAAAATTCTTCCTTTCTCTATAAGCTGGACTCTACATGTCTGGACTTTATCTACAATGTCCTAGAGACTTCTTCATCCTTCAACTCCACCCATTAGAAACATTTACCCTGGAAATACTTCTCTTTGATGGTCTCTTTCCTCACAAAATCTTCTTTTTAAGAAAGACACTGAAACAATCATATGTCTCCTGACTCTCCTAGACATTGTCATCCACATCCCCCTCATGGGTATTATCCTATCACTTCTTCTCGCTATATATCCCACCACCACCAATTCTGTTTCATCTCCCTTTTATATGTAATCTCTCATTAGAATGGGGACTCTGAGAGCTGAGACTGTCTTTAATTTCTTCTTATATTCATATTCCTAGCCCTTGGCCCAGTACTTGATAACATAGTAAGTGATTAACTAATTCATATTGACTTGTTGATAATTCAATTTTTAAAAGAAGCTTTTATATTAATTACTGTATTAAGTGCTGGGAATAAAAAAAAAAGTTAGTTAATAGTTCCTGTCCTCAAAGAATTTACATTTATACACACACACACACACACACACACACACACACACATACACATGCATAATACATAATATGGGATATAATATATACATGCTCTAATTACACTAATCTACACATTTTAACTGTCTTTATTACTTATTTATCCGTATTTGGGTGTGACGTTTCTTCAATGAATCTTCTTATATCATTAATATCCTGATATTATCCTATAATATCCTGATTATCATTAAGGATCTTTTCTACCTTTTCACCTTCCTCTCTATGCATTCTATCTTATTCATTATAAATTTTGGATTGATGTGTTTTTCCCATGTGGAGCTCTTGGTCACTCAGGAGACTGAGATTGAGACATTTCTATTGCTAGCTGGACTTAGTGAATCAAGGAGCATGAAATTGAGGACCCTCAGAGGGACAGGGTCAGATTGTTCATTCCAACATCTATTGCTTCCCTAAAATATCAATGTTTGAACTATTAGGATCTGCTTTAATTGGGCAATAAAGCTGACTTCCAACAGGTGAATTGAGTTTGATGGAGAAAGAAAAAGAGAAATAAAAAGAGAGTGATACAGAGAAAGATAGGAGGGAGGAAGAAAGAGAAGAAAAGGGAGAGACAGAAATAGAGATACAGAGGTAGAAAAAAAGAGGAAAGGTGGGAGAGAAGGACAATACCTGGGGCGGGGGAGAGAGAGAGAGAGAGAAAGAGAGACAGAGACAGCCATAGTAAGACAGAGAGAGACAGAAACAGAGACAGAGAGCCCAATAAAAGAGAGACAGAGAGACAGACAGAAACAGAGAGACAGAGACAAAAAAAGATAGAGACAGAGAGAGATAGAGACAGACAGAGAGAAACAGAGAGACAGACAGAGAGAGAGAGAGAGACAGAGACAAAGACAGAGAGACAGAGAGAGACACCGAGAGAGAGAGACAAAGAGACACAGAGAGAGAGACAGAGAGAGAGACAAAGAGACACACAGAGAGAGACAGAGAGAGAGAGAGAAAGAGAGAGAGACAGAGACAGAGACAGAGACAGTCATAGTAAGACAGAGAGAGACAGAAACAGAGACAGAGAGCCAAAGAAAAAAAGAGACAGAATGAGAGACAGAAACAGAAACAGAGACAGAGAGAAAGATAGAGAGAGACAGAGACAAAGACAGAGAGAGACAGAGACACAGAGAGACAGAGACATAGTGTGAGAGAGACAGAAAGACAGAAACAGAGACAGAGAGACAAAGAGGAGACAGTGAGAGACAGAGAGACAGAAACAGAGACAAAGAGAAAGAGACAAAGAGAAGAGACAGAGACAGAGACAGAGACAGAGAGAAAGATAGAGACACAGAGAAAGACATAAAGAGACAGAAAGACAGAGAGACAGAGAAACAGAGTGTGAGAGAGACAGAAAGACAGAAACAGAGACAGAAAGACAGAGAAAGCAAAAGGAAAAAGATGATTGGAAAGTGTCTATTTAGTCAAGAATGAAGATGATGGCATGGAAAGATTACTAACTCTGTTAGAAATCAAGTTTAGATCCTGCCTGGGACATTTTTAAACTAGATGATATTGGAGAAAGCACTCCAATTTCTTCCTTTATGAATGCAGAATTCTGGAATAGGTGATCTCTAAAATCTCTCCCAAATGGGAATTCTGTATTCTATATTCTAAGGCAGTGGTGTTAGGCTCAAATAGAGATAGGGGCCACTTTTCCTTACCTAAGGATTCGTGTAGGCTGTTAAAAAAAAGACAGTTTTAAAATGTATAATTACAGAGTTTTATTGGATTTTAATTTACTTTGTTAAATATTTCCCAATTATGCTTTACTCTCTTTTGTGACGCTCAGAAGTGTTTTGTGTCAAGCCCACAGGCGATGTGTTTGACCCTTCTGTGTAAGGTCCTAACCAGCTTTGACAGTCTCTGTTCTAAATTCTCAACACTGACAAGATTGGGCTTCATGGGAACATAAAAATCCACAGCTGCTATAATAAGGAACATTGCTGTTAACTCATCATAATAAGGAATACAACCTTACCTATTGACTAAATGGTCAACATGGGCCTCTGGGCTTTGAAACCCATACCCATGGAAAAGCAAGCACATCACCACTATAACTGTCCCCTCAGCGCCGTGGGGAGCAGCCTAATTGGCCCCAGTCTCCTCCGTTGGCTCTTCCTGCTGGTGGTCTGAGGACCTGGAGCAGCTGCGTGATGGATGGATGGGCCTTTTCTGATCTTCCCGCCAGTTACCTCGTTACATTACAGCCTGAACCCACTGGGATTTATGGAACTCTTATTGACAAGATGCAGGCTGCTCTGGCAAACAACGACTTACAATACCCGCGAGCAGGATTTAATTTAGCAGGATGTGAGTGCTTAATGTTTCAAAAAAATCACAAATAATTTATTACTCTCAGTTGCCCATGGGGATTGTTACAGCTTTGTATTCAGATAGTCATATGTGTAATTGACTTCAAGAATTAAAGCTGTGGCCGAGTGCAGTAGCTAATGGAGACATGAATACAATCACTCTTTCTGTGTCCATGGAATGTTTGTTTTTGTTCATTTGTTTTTGTAGAGAAAATAAAAAGAAATCCACTATGATTTACTGTAAATACACATATGTAAACATTTCTACATAATATATTTTTTAATCTTTAACTAACACTCTCTCTTTTTCTCTCTCTCTCTATCTCTGTTTCTCTCTCTTTTTCTCTTTCATTTCTTCTTTCCCTCTTAGAACCATTCACAAGAGGAGGACAAATTGTCAAAGCTAGAAGTGACTTTCTATAATACAAAGATTAGCAGATTTGGAAGACTTAGGAACTTGAAATGTCAAAGGGACCATGTCCCTGAACACGGAAAACAGTTGTGTCTACTTTGGGTCCTGATTGCTAAAATCCAGAGCAAAACAAGTAAAACAGACCTTGCCTTCAAGGAGCTTATTTTTTCTCAATATGTAGAAATTTCATATAAAATCTATACATTTTTGATGAGGGATGGAGAGAACTAATAGATGAGAGGATCTGCAATAAGTGGCTTTGCTTCATATGTGTGGAAATTTGCTTACTATATTTCTTTCCTTGGAACCTATGTCCTGCATTAATGGATAAAGTTGGTCTTGCCTATTTCTAATTTGAAATATAGGAGAAAAGGCTAGTATTTTAAAAATAATTTCTTTGAAATTCTTATCAGTAGCTTTTATCTTAAATGACCTTGTCCAGGATTTCTAAAACTTTGAGGGATGATAGGAATTTTCCTCAAGGTTATTTAATCATGTTCTTATTACCAACTTCATTATTCCTAAATCAAGTACAGTCCCAGAATATGTTCTTAATCCTGCAAAGAGGACCAAGGTTTGGAGTGGGAAGGGAACTCAGGTGGTCAGACAACATTTGCAGCCAATATTGACTCAAACTCCTTGAAACTAGAACACAACCTTTAAGAAACTTAATCTATTATAGAAGGGAAACAATAAACTGGGAAAACATGTTTACAGTCAAAGATTCTGACAAAGGCCTCATTTCCACAATATAGAGAATTGACTCTAATTTATAAGAAATCAAGACATTCTCCAATTGATAAATGGTCAAATGACATAAGCAGACAATTTTCAGATGAAGAAATTGAAACTATTTGTAGCCATATAAAAAGATGCTCCAAGTCATTATTAATCAGAGAAATGCAAATTAAGACAACTCTGGGATAACACTACACATCTGTCAAATTGACTAGGATGACAGGAAAAGATAATGGTGAATGTTGGAGGGAATGTGGGGAAACTAGGACACTGATACATTGTTGGTGGGATTGTGAACACATCCAGCCATTCTGGAGAACAATTTGGAACTATGCTCAAAAAGTTATCAAACTGTGCATACTCTTTGATCCAGCAGTGGTACTACTGGGTTTATATCCCAAAGAGATACTAAAGAAGGGAAAGGGACCTGTATGTGCCAACATGTTTGTGGCAGCCCTGTTTGTAGTGGCCAGAAGCTGGAGACTGAGGGGATGCCCATCAATTGGAGAATGGCTGAATAAATTGTGGTATATAAATGTTACAGAATATTATTATTCTGTAAGAAATGGCCAGCAGGATGATTTCAGAAAGACCTGGAGAGACTGACATGAACTGATGCTGAGTGAAATGAGCAGGACCAGGAGATCATTATATACTTCACCAACAATATTATACGATGATCAATTCTGATGGATGTGGCCCTCTTCAACAATGAGATGAACCAAATCAATTCCAGTAGAATAGTAATGAATTGAGCCAGCTACAGCCAGTGAAAGAACTCTGGAAAATGAATATGAAACACACTACATAGCATTTGCAATCCCTCTGTTTTTGTCCGCCTGTATTTTTGATTTCCTTCACAGGTTAACTGTACATTATTTCAAAATCCAATTATTCTTGTGCAGCAAAATAACTATATGGACATGTATACATATATTGTATTTAGCATATACTTTAACATATTTAACATGTATTGGTCAACCTGTCATCTGGGAGAGGTGGTGGAGGGAAGGAGGGGAAAATTGGAACAAAAGGTTTTGCAATTGTTAATGCTAAAAAATTAACCATGCATATATCTTGTAAATAAAAAGCTATAATTAAAAAAGAAACTTAATTTAATAAAATGCTATTCATTCTATCTATATCCATTTCATTTTTCTCTCTCCACCATTCTCTGTGTAATCTTTTATCTTCTGCCCCTGAAGTCACATCCTGTCCTGCTTGGTAGTTTCCTTTTCTCAAATATGTTCATCCTCCATTCAGCTTCCAAAATGATTTTCCTAAAGTGTAGCTCATTCATTATTCCATAAACTTCAGTGGCTCCCTGTTATCATGAGATACAAATGCAAAAGCCTTTGTTTAATCTTTAAAACCTTCATAACTGGTCACCTGACCTTTATTGTCTTCTTTCTCCTTATTCCTTTGAACATAATCTGTGATTTCATAACCCTTGCCCTCTACATTTTTCTCCCACTTAGGCACTGAATAGTGCAGTGAGAAAGGTACTTGCTTGGAATCAGGAAGAACTGAGTTAAAATCTGTCCTCATATACTTGGTTGTGTACCTTTGGGTTGGTCATTTTACTGGTTTGTTTCACTGCTTTGGGTTGTGAAGATTAAGTCTAGTCTAGTGTAGATAGCAATTGTAGATATGATGGTTTTTTTGCCCCATACTCATTCACCAACCAACTGGATTACATCCTAGGAAAGGAATCTCAAAAGTGAATAGATTAAAACTTGCGTGGAACTGGGAAGTCTCAAGTCTAGTGTAAAAGATGTTGATCTACAACTCCTATCATACTGAAAGATCTCTTTATTTAGGTAGTAAGCTCTAGTGTGCTTTCTAGAGCTCCCATGCTGGGATGCCAAAATGTACTATCTAGAGTACCTGGGGACTAGCCTGAGTCCTTGGTCTTAGTGGAGGAGTGAAGGAGGCAGGAGACTCAGAAGATGATCAAAGATGGAGTCCATTTATTTCAAGTCCTCTCAGCCCTTAAATACCTTAGTAGGATTACATCACTACAGTATCCTGAGTATGTGCCAACTGTAGAACCACTACATTGCCATATCATCACAGCACACTGAGCAAGTGCTAATATGGTAGCATTACATCTCCACAGCAAACTGTGTATGTGTTAACTATAAGCACTCTGCTACTGATATGTAAATTCCTCTTACTGTAAGTATCCCTTGCTTCAAGTAGAACACAGATGGTCATGCTCTCCTTGACTTCTCGGGAAGGGGGAGAGCACCACAGAGAGGTGATCATGCCCTCCTTGACTTCTCAGAAAGGAGGAGAGCACCAAAGGAAGGTGGTTATGCCCTCCCTGACTTCTCAGGAAAGCCTAAAGCCCTTAGGGCAGATGGGGATCCAAACCAGACATTGCCAACAGGTTCCTCTGGGCCAAAAGGTCTTACACCTTACCCAGAGTTCTCCCACTGTCTGTGGCCTTTTACAGTAAGCCTGTAGTAAAAGAAACCAAAGTTAGCCTCTCACCACTGGTTCTAGGATGGGGTCTAGGTGGCTCTGGGATCAGTAGTCCCCTCTCTCCCACCTATACTTATTTGATGGTCTCAAGAGTTGCGAGGACATGACGAATATTGAAATATGTTTAAACAGACTGCACCTATTTAACATATATTGGATGGCTTGCTGTCTATGGGAGATGGGTGGGAAGGAGGAAGGGAGAAAAATTTGGAATACAGGGTTTTCCAAAGGTGAATGTTGAAACCTATCTTTGCATATATTTGGGAAAATATAAAGCTACTAAAATGAGTTTTGAGAGCTGGAATACATATTTCCCTGAAGCCAACTTGATTAGATGCCTCTCTTAACTTATTTGGCCTTGCCCTTCAAAGATAGAGATATATTCCATCCCCAGGTCTATATTATATGTGACTCAAGATTACATGGAACAGGAGAGAAGAAACAATAGAGTTAGAACTAGGTGCTAACCGTGATGTTTGCTGACACATTTCTGAATGTGTCCACGTTGGGGCTCAGAGCTCGCCAACCATCAAGGTTTTCCCAAGCCTCAGGCCAACCTGTTCAGCTTCTTTTCATTTTTATTTCAGGATATAAAGGGATTGGCTGCTTCTTAAGGGTCTGAAGCACATGGTTTGAAGCCATCAGTACAGAAAAAAGGTGTCTTGGTCTTGCAGGGGAGAGGTCAGTTAGTTATTCGTGTTAATGGTCATGCCATAGAGCAGAATGGAGCCTGGACTAATGCTGTATATTTCTTATAATCAGCCTTTTGCTAACCTCCTATCCATCTAAACCTTCTCCATCTCTTTCTTTCACTTCTGCTAGTCTAGAATCCTACTTTTATTATTTTAGGATTTAGCTCAAGCCTCCCCTTCTTCTTTCTCCTTAAAGAACTTTCTGATTATTCACTCACTAGGACTCTTCCTCCCCAAACCACCATATATTCTAAAACATAATAATAATAATTATAGCTATTGTTATAGCTAACTTTATATGGTAGTGTGAAATTTACAGAGTTTTTAACATATATTATCTCATTAGAACCTTACCAATATATCCCTGTGATTTAGATACTATCATTTTTCAAATTTTACCAGTGAAGAAATTGAATTTGATAGAAAGTAAATATTCTACCATGCTCAGATAGATAGATAGATATTGCCTATTCCTATTTCCCTGTAATCTCCTTGTAGGAGTTTACTCATTTCTGCCTTTTTATACTCATATTAAATACCATTCTTGGTATACAAAGTAAGTACTTAATAATTGAGTCATAATTAGCATCTTGTAAAAAAAGATCTATGCAGTGATCATACAGCATTTGAAAGTTAAAAGAATTCTGATTCACTATGAAGTCCAATACATACCTGAAAAAAATCCCTTAGCAACACACTTGAAAAGAAGTCATCTGACTTCTGCTTGAAGCCCCCCAATAAGAAAGAACTCTTTCCTCTCATCCCCTCCTATTTTACTCCCTTCTGTCCCTTCTCTTTTTTTTCCCCTCATCAGAGAGAAGACATGACAATTATATAAATGTCTACAGACCACAAATAAAATCTCTACAAAGTAATGGGGGCTGAGGGATGGGTCTCATTAACATTGGGGGGTGGTAGGAAAGGCTGCTGTCATGATTCTTATGGAGAGAGCTCTCAAGGAGTGAAAATAAATCTTTAATAGTTAAAAAATAATGAAAAACTCCAGGGATGCTAAAAGGTGGATGTAAGAGATTATCCCAGTCCCCAAAGACAGAGATGAAATATGGAACATAATGGGAAAGGAGCACATGTTGGCCAGTTTGGCTGTACCATAGTGAATGTAGAAAAGGTTAGTGTGCTAGAGAAGGCTAGAAGAAATGGATGATAGTCAAAAGCCAAAGCAGAAAATGGTACTTTACCTTTGTATGGGGAGGGGAAGGAGGAAAAGAAAAATATACATGGTTGTGAGTCAGTGATACGTGGTAATTCTGTTTTAAAAACTCAAATCTCCTCATTATACACTTCGACAACGATATTGTATGAGGATGTATTCTGATGGAAGTGGATTTCTTTGACAAAGACCTAACTGAGTTTCAATTGATAAATGATGGACAGAAGCAGCTACACCCAAAGAAAGAACACTGGGAAACAAATGTGAAGTATTTGCATTTTTGTTTTTCTTCCCGGGTTATTTTTACCTTCTGAATCCAGTTCTCCCTGTGCAACAAGAGAACTGTTCGGTTCTGCAAACATATATTGTATCTAGGATATACTGCAACATATCTAACATATATAGGACTGCTTGCCATCTAGGGGAGGGGGTGGAAGGAGGGAGGGGAAAAATAGGAACAGAAGCAAGTGCAAGGGATAATGTTGTAAAAAAATTACCCTGGCATGGATTCTGTCAATATAAAGTTATTATTAAATAAAATAAATTTTTTATTAATTTATATATAATTTTTATTATATATATTATATAATTATATATATATTATTATATAAATGTATATAATAAATTTATTAAATTTATTAAATAAAATAAACTAATTAAATTAAAAAAAAACCCTCAAATCTCCAGTACTGGGGGAGCCTTGGAAGTGTAAAAGGTGTGTGTGTGTGTGTGTTTCCATATATAAAGAAATTATAGAAGTACATAGGAACTTAAAGAAGTGTGGGATATGTGTGTGTATGTCTCCACATATAAAGAGATTATACATATACATATACACATATTCCTCTTTGTGCTGCTTCAAGAAGATGTTAAAAAAATCTTTTAGAAAGATCTTTTATCTCCTTACTAAATGGTTATTGGTAACTTAATGGACTAAGAAGAATACTTTGTGTGACCTCATAGAACACAAACTCAGGTTCAAATTTTCAGTCTGTACTGTCATCTATAGGATTTTCAGATTTTAGGATCGTCCTGTTTGGATCTTTGCAACATGATTCAAGTATCCCTAAATGGTCTCTTTGTTCCTCTCCTTTTTTGGCCTCAGATTATTAGGAAAAGTCCTCATTCCTCTCACTTGTTATGTGTAGAAGCCTTCATCCATCCATCCATCCATCTATCTATCTATCTATCTATCTATCTATCTAGGTTAGAACAAGAAGCAAAAACTAAATCACCAATACCAATTTTCAAATAACATAAGCTTTGCTAAACAGAAAGCCAGGTTGATTTAGATTTCTTTCCTTACCTGGATCCTGTGTAATCTCTGCAGTGTCACAAGATGACAAAACAGAAGATTTAGAGCCAGAATTGACACTAGAAATCTGGTCCAGAGCCATATTTTTACAGAGAAGGAAATTGAGATCTAAGCAATGACATAGTTTGAACCTCCTCAGATGGGTAGTAAATGAAAGAGATGGGACCCGATAGAATCGGTATCAATAAGAGAATCATAAAGCTTGTATATGGTATATATAAATGTTATTACAATACAATAATCTCCTGGCTTTGTTCACTACACTTTGTCTCAGTTCATGTATGTACAATTTTTTTTCTGAAATTCACTTGCTCATCATTTCTTATGCCACAGTAGTATTCTCTCATATATTTGTTTAGTCATTCCCCAATTGATGAATATCTCCTTAATTCCCATATTCTTTCCCATCACAAAAAGAGGTGTTGTAAATATTTTTGTACAAATATGTTATTTTCTTTTTTTTTCTTGGATTGCTTTGGGGTATAGACATTAGAATTGTTGTTGGATTAAAGGGTTTATATAGTTAATATAGGGCTTTATAGTCCTATGGTCATAGTTCCAAATTTCTCTCCAGAATACTAGGATCAGTGCATTGATGTTCAAATTTTCCCACATATCCTATAACATTTTTCATTTTCCTTTTCTGTATTATTAGTCAATTTGATAGGTGTGTGAGTAGTACCTCAGAGTGGTTTTAATTTCATTCTCTAATCAATAGTGATTCAGAGCAGTTTTTTTTTTTTTTTTTTTGTATGACTATAGATGGCTTTGATTATTTTGTCTGAAAAGTGCCTGTTCATGTCCTTTGACTATTTATCTACTGGGGAATGGCTCTTATTTTTATAACTTTGACTCAGATCTCTATGTATTTGAGAAATGAGGCAAATTTTTTAACGTGCCGTGTAAAACTATTTTTTAAAAAGGATTTGATAGGACAGCCTACAATAAACTAAGGACAGAAATGGAAAGATAACAACAAATCAAAATGGTCAAGATCTCCATATAGATCTCAGCATCAGAGAACATTGAATCACTTCATTTAGACCCTCACATCATTGTCCTAAACATCTTATCAGGAAGATATCAAGAAGATAAGAATAATACCAGGAAGATACCAGGAATATAAGAATAATACCAACAAGAATCGAACTGGGGAAAGAAGAGAAATTTGTGAGTGACACAAAGGTTCAAAATGCAAGATGGCCAAAAAAGGGTGAAATGCAAAGGTCGGGGCATGTCTTAAACCTTGTTAATCCATTGCCCCACTTCTATTTAAATAAAATAAAAGTGGAAAAAATGTCAATAAATATTGGTCTATCTCTCTTTACTTTTTTGAGATTAAAGGCATCTTTGATAAGGGTGTCAAAGTAGACACTTCATCTTTAGAAATTTTAGAAATAAATGATCCACCTAAGTCTAATACCCTCTTTTTCATTTCCTGAAGGAATTGGAGTATTGATCAAGGAGGAGGTCTGTCTCTCTTTTCAGTTATTGCTATTGGAAAGCCTTGAGCGAAGTACTATCCTCGAAGGATTAAGGAATCTCAGACAAATAATTATCTAGTTACTTTATTTGATTAAGTAAACTGTTAACCCTGAGTTATATAACTATATTACATATTGTAATTTTTTCTAGTACAACATTCCTACATAATATGTCATTCTGACTATAGCAGATATATTTATTTAATGTGATAACATTTTTGTACAAAAAAAGTTTTTTTTTCAATAGTTTGTTACAAAATTTCTCAGCCATCCTCATACTTTCTTTATCCTCAGGTTATTTTATAGTAACAGATTTTTTCCAGAGTGGGATTTATTGGTCCTGTCAAAATCTTTCAAGCATCAAATATTCTTCCCAGTGACAAATTAGTTTGGGGAATGTTGATTTCATCCAGGTCCTATGACTTCATGCTCACTTCTTTTTTTCCATGATATCATAGTGCCTCACTGAGGATCCTCAGGCAAAGAATGGATGACCACTTTGGAGTCAGAGTATAAAGGATATTGGGCTAGAGGGAGACAGAAGTCTCTTTTTGTTCTAAAATTCTTTGAAATCTAGCCTTCTGCTCTTCCCTAGAAGGTAGAACTAAGAGCAATGCATGCCATACTAGATGGATGTTTGGGCTTAGAATAAGGAAGACATGAATTCAAATTCCACCCTGTGGTTAGCTCTGAACAAGTTCTTTAATCTATGTGCAAATTTCCTACTCCACAAAATCAGGGTAGTATTGTCATCAAATTTCCATACTAGCTCCAAATCAATGGTTTTATGCTGATAGCATTATAAGAACATCTCTAGCTTAACCATTCACGTTGACAGGGGATGTCTAAGGATATGGGAGGTTCCTTCTCATTGTAGGGACTGAAGCTGGATGCCCCCTTGTACAGAAGGTTGTAGTGAGAATATTTGTTCACATATGAGTTAGACTTGATACAAGTGGTACGAGAAGTTCAAAGAGCACTGGATCTGGCATTAGGATGACCTGAATTCAAATCTTCCCTTTGACATTTACTGGCAGTGTTATCCCTTAGTTGTTCAGCTACCTTGACCCTCTGTGACTCCATGGATTTATTCATAGGGTTTTATTTTATTGGTTATTATTGGAATGGTCTGCCATTTCCTTTTCTTGTGTGTTTTCATTTTACAGATGAAGAACTGAAGCAAATAGTGGTTAAACAACTTGTCAGTTATACACAGCTAGTAAGTGTCTGAGGCCAGATTTGAACTCTGGTTTTTCTAACCCCAGGCCAATATTCTTTCCACTATACCACTTAGCTGCCCACTAGCACTATCATCCCAGACAAGAGATTTCATCCTATCTGACTCATTTTCTTCATCAGTAAAACAGGGATAATAATAGTCCCTTGAGAATCTTCAAAGCTGTTTAAATATTAGCTTTCTCCTCATCAATGATCATCACTAGTCACCTTAAAATGCTGAATAGGTGATTCTCATTTTTATATTATCAGATATCCTAAATAAGAAATTTTAAAACATGATTTCATTTCTTTAAAAAAAAATCCTTTGAGTAACTATTCCTGTTGAGCACAAGTGAGTAAGAATGTAGTTTGGTCATAAGACTAAAAGAACTTTTTAAAGAAGTGGGAGGAGATTCAGAATTATATTTAAGAGCTTTTCAGTTAGGACAGAGACACTTTGGACACAATCTTTAGTTACTAAAAGCCATTCCTTGAGCACTGAAGAACCTGAGTAGTGAAAAGATGAAGCTCTTAGACTGAGTTTTCAATTTGGAATATTTTTGTTTTCTTTTTTGCTATCCCTGAAATCCCATTCTTATGTTGCCCATTAATTTGGAGAGCACTGTAATATATTCTAATAAGATTTAATAACCATGTGCTCAGACAGTCAATTAGGGATAATTAAAGGAAAATTTTTGGCCAAACTCTAGCCACATTACCCAATTTTTGCCTGATCCCAAATTGCATATAAAAATGTTTTTGCTATTTTCACAGTTCCTGCTTTAGCCACCTTCATGGCTGCAGGAATGAACTGCTCTCATCCATCCAATCTGCCAAGAGAAGTCTTCATATGCTTGAGGTAAAACTTGTTATGGGTTTGACGATAATTTGTTATCCTCAATCTGGTTTAGCCAATCTGTTGAGACATTTTTTATTGGTGTGTGGCCACAGTGTGCACTATAGTTTCTTATAAAAGTTTCATGTGTAATTAAAAGTTTAAAGGTAATGTTGTTTACTTCTTTTGTTGGTTGGTTTGCTTTGTCCTTTTCCTAATACCCACACTTTAGTCAGAAGAAAGACCATCAGTGTTTTAGAGCTAGTTCCTACCGGTTCAGGGAGAGCTGATTAATAAATTTTCATTGTGAGCATTTATACCTCAGAAAATGACAAATGCTACAACTCAGATCCTGAGTTATTGTTTTGTTGATTGTCTAGACATAAGAAAGTCATTGGGAAACTTTTTATTAATAATATTTTAAACTGAAAAGTACTTCTTATATGCAATATGTATGTGTAATTGTGTGTGTGTATTGTGTATGTAGACAGGAAGGATGGAGTTGGTTGTTAAGCATCTCCCAGCACACTCCTGAACTTAATGCCAGATATTTCTAAATCAATTCCATTTTAAGCAAGGAAATCTGTAATTAGAAATTGTGAGTGAAACTGGCCTGAATCCCCTCTCCAGTGAGAAATGGTCTAATCTGCTTTTACTGTCTTTGTTGCCCAATGTTTTGTCAGCTGCTTGGAATTTGTCTCTCCTAGCTAATTATATCATTAACCTCCTAAGTTATAATTAAGAAATAAAAAAAAAATTATAAAACATTTTGTCGAATGAGGGAGAAACACTTTTTTTATTAAGTGAATATGTTAGGTAGATAAGAGACACAGAATAGCAAAAGAAAAGTAATCACATCAAAGGGTGAAACAGCAAGCACAGGGCTACTTCAAGTCAAGTTTGATGGAAGGCTGTTCACATCCAGGCTGTCAAGACTGCACATAGAGACAGAAGACCTGAGCTAAGGATTTGGGTCTATTGGGGAGTCACTAAGAGACTAGAGCCTCTCTCCCTAGCAGTTAACTAACTATGCACCAGTCACTGTGCTAAGTGCTGAGAATAGAAAGAAAGGGATGAAAGAAAGAGAGAGACAGAGGGACACAGAGAGACAGAGGCAGAGAGATAGAAAGAGTTAGAGACATGCAGAGATAGACAGACAGAGAGACAGAGGCAAAGAGACAGAGAGACAGAAACAGAGACCCAGAGACAGAGAAAGATACAAAAGCAGAGAGACAGAGCAACACAGTGACTGACTGAGAGAGACAGAGGCAGAGAGAAAGACACAGAGAGAAAGAGAATGAAAGAAAGAGATAGAGACAGAGACAAAGAGACAAGGACAGACAGAAAGAGAGATGGAGAGAGGGAGGAAGAAAGAGAGCCTATCCTCAAGCAACTCCCAATCTAATGGGGAGACAATCGTAAATAGCTGCATACAAACATGATTTCTGCTTTTATAATTAATAATTATTAATTATTAGCATTTATGATGAGCTTTAAGGTTTGCAAAGAACTTTACATGTGTTAAATAATTTAATATTTACAGATTAGATTGGAGATAATATCCAAGAGAAAGCACTTAGAGCAAAAGAGATTGGGAATGACTTTTGGAGTAGGTTGGAATATCAGAGAAACTAGGAGAATGAGATGAAGGAGAAGAGTATTCCAGGAAGGGAATCAATCTATCAACAAATACTTATTATGGGATTGGTCTGGATCACTGAAGCACTGATAATCAATGAGTATGCACAGTTTTATAGCCCTTTGGATATAGTTCAATGGTTTTGATGTCTGCTACTATACTTCGAGGTTTAGTACAACTAAGTCACCATTATTTTATTTTTTCATTTTTTTCATTGATTTCCTTGATATTCTTGACCTTTTCTTATTCCAGATGAATTTTATTATTTTTTTAGTTCTATAAAATAATGTTTTGGTAGTTTGATTGGTATGGCACCAAACACGTAGATCAATTTAGGCACAATTGTCATTTTTATTATATTAGTTCAGCCTACCTATGAGCAATTAATATTTATCTAATTACTTAAGTCTTTATTTGTAGAAAATATTTTATATGTGTTCATATAATCCTTGGCTTTGGCTTAGCAGATAGATTGCAAAGAATTTTATATTGTCTGCAATGATTTTAAAAGGAATTTCTCTTTTTATCTTTTTCTGCTAATTTTTATTGGTATTAGAGAGGAATTCTAATGATTCATGTGGGATTATTTTATATTATATTATAATAAACTGTTTCAACTAGTTTTTTCTGTTGTTGTTTCTCTACAGTCCTCTCTCTCTCTCTATATATATATATCATCATATCATCTGCAAAAAAATGATATTTTGTTCCTTCATTGCCTGTTTTTATTTTTTAATTTTTTCTTTCTTGTCTTACTGTTATAGCTAGCATTTCTAGAATTTCTTCTTATTGTATAATAGTGGTTTCATTGGGGAAGCTTCAAGTTTGCCCTTACTACAGATAATGCTCACTTTTGATTTTAGAAAGAAAAGTTCATTTGTTCCTATGCTTTCTAGCATTTTAAAATAGAAATAGGTTTGCAACTATTGATAGTCATAAAAAAGAGTTTTTATATCATTTTTCAAGAAATTATATTTTTTTAAATTGTATTTTATTTTTCCAAATATATTTAAAGATAGGATTTTTTAAATAGTAACCTTTTATTTTCAAAATACATGCAAAGATAGTTTTCACCATTCACCTTTGCAAAATCTTATTTTCCAATTTTTTTTCTTCACTTGCTCCTGCCCTCTCCCTAGAAAATAAGTAATCGGATATAGGTCAAACACAAGGAGTTCTTCTAAGTATATTTAAACATTTATCATTGTGTACAAGAAAAATCAGATCAAAAAGGAAAAAAGTGAGAAAGAAAAAAAAAAGCAAACAAAACAAAAAAGGTAAAACTGTGATGTTGTGATTCACATTCACTTCCCATGGTGCTCTTTTTGGATGTCGCTGGTTGCTTTACCACAAATCTATTGGAATTGGTCTGAATCATCTCATTCTTTAAAAAAGCCACATCCATCTGTGTTGATCATTATATAATCTTATTGCTATATACAATATTCTCTTGGTTCTACTCACTTCACTTAGCATCAATTCATGTGAGTCTCTTCAGGCCTCTCTGAAATCATCTTGCTGATCATTTATTACAAAACAGTAATATTCCATTACATTCCTATACTGTAACTTATTCAGCCCTTCCCCAACTGATGAGTATGCACTCAGTTTACAGATTTTTGCCATTATAAAACGAGCTACTACAAACATTTTTATACATGTGAGTCCTTTTCCTTTTTTATGATCTCTTTAGGATACAAGACCCTGCTAGATCAAAAGGTATGCACAGTTGCGCAGCCCTTTGGGTGTAGTTCTAAATTGCTTTCCAGAATGATTCCATCAGTTCACAATTCCACCAACAATGCATTAGTGTTCTAGATTTCCCATATCCCCTCCAACATTCATCATTATCTTTTCCTGTCAACCTAGCCAATTTGAGAGATGTTACCTCAGAGTTGTCTTAATTTGCATTTCTCTAATCAATAATGATTTAGAACATTTTTTCATGTGAATAGAAATGACTGATATCTTCTTCTGAATATTGTCTGTTCATATCTTTTGACTATTTGTCAATTGGAGAATGGCTTGTATTGCTATAAATCTGATTCAATTCTCTTTAGAAATAATGCCTTGGATATAAATCTTTCCTCTCAGCTTTGTGCTTCTCTTCTAATCCTGGCTGCATTTTTTTGTTTGTTTGTTTGTACAATTTTTTTAAATTTAGTAATCAGTTTTGTAGTATAATATTTTCTAGTTTTAGATAGTGTTTAACATCCATTTAAAAAAAACACTTTATATTCCAAGTTTTTCTACCTCCTTTTATTACTTCCCCTCCTCCTTCTTCCCCCTGCCAAAACAGCAAGCAATCTGATGTAGATTAAATATGTGTAATTCTTTAAAACATATTTTGATATTTTCATGTTGTGCAAGAAAAATCAGATCAAAGTAAATAAAAATATGGGAAAGAAAGAAAGAAAAGCAAGCAAACAACAACAACAAAGGACAAAATGTTATGCTTTGATCCATGTTCAGTCTTCATAGTTCTCTCAATGGATGTGGATGGTATTTTCCATCCCAAGTCTATTGGAATTGCCTTTTCAAGAAATTATCAAGGAAAATTGTCTTGATATTATACAATAAGGAACCTCCTATATGTATCATCACCCTCATTAAAGAGAACTCCTTGAATACAAAAAAAAAAAAAACAAATAAATAAATTTTACCTAGTCATAGCATATGATGTTTGGGATCTATTACTGTAATCTTCTGTAAAGGACTTAAACTCTTGAGTTGGTGCACTGAGGTCAGACAATGGAGCACTCAAGGCCAACTACTGATTGGACAATATTCTATTAACATATGCTTGGAAAATGGCTCTTCCCACTATTCTGTGCTGGCTTGATAATTGGAGTATACAGAGAATTGTAGGAGGGACTAGGGGATTGAGTAAGACTAGCCAGAGTCACTTTTGGGCAGGAGATGAAGAGGAGAGGTTGTAGAGATCCTGTGTCCATCCAATTCACTTCTACCCCTAAAGACCAAGAATAAAGACCAAGGACTTTTGCTTATCCTGATTCCGGCTGATTCTAAAGTATCTAGGGTGCTAACTCGGTGTTCACAATCTTCTTAGTAGTATATTATTCAAAAATTTTGCCTTGATATTAAAGAAATTGGTTTATAATTTTCTTTCTCTATTTTTGCTCCTTCTGATTTGCTGTCAAAACCATATTCTTATTGGGTAGGACTCCTTTTTTATCTATTTCCCTTCAGAAAAAGTTTATACAGTATTGGGATGAATTGTTTCTTAAAATGTTTGATAGAATTCCCTTGTGAATCTGCTAGGAATTTTTTTCTTAGTGAATTCATTGATAGCTTGCTCATTTTCTTTTTCTAAGATAAGACCATTTCAATATTCGTTTTTCTCATTTTTTAATCTGGGAAGTTGAAATATATATTGTATAAATATTCATCCCTTTCACTTTTAATGTCAGTTTTACTGTCTTGTGGTTGGGCAAAATATTTCACTATAATTGCTTTCATTTCATCTTCAATGATGGTGCAGTCATCTTTTTTTTTTAATTTTTGATACTAGTAATTTGTGTTTTTTTTATTAAATTGCAGTATTTTATGTTTTGTTTATACAAAAATCTCCTAGTTTTATATAGTACTATCATTTTTAATTTTCAATTTTATTAATGTCATCTTTAATGTTCAGGATTTCCAGTTCAGTGTTTAAGATTTTTAAGTTGTTCTTTTTCTAGTTTTTTTTTTTTAATTACATTTTCAATCCATTGATTTGTCTGTCTGTCTGTCTCTGTCTTTCTGTCACGTGAACATTTAAAGCTATGCAATATCCCCTAAGCACCACTTTGGCTGCATCCCTCAGATTTTGGAATGTTGTCTTGCTTTCATTCTGACTGATGAAATTATTTAGTATTTCACCTTCCAATTAGCCTTTAATCTGTGCTTTTGTGGCCCTTTATAAAATGACCTCATTTGCATTATGATCCAAAAATGGTATATTTCATATTTTTGCTCTTTTGAATTTTGATTGTGAGATTTTTATTCCCCAATATATGATCAGCTTTTGAGAATATGTCTTGCATAACTGAGAAACATATGGCATATTCCCTTCGATTTCTATTGAATTTTCTTTCATTTCCATGTATATTCATGTATTTCTTTTTTAAAATATATTTTTAAATTTAAAACTAAATACAAAATAAGAAAAATAGAAAAAGAAAAAAAGACAAGGAAAAACAAAACAAATCAAAACAAAACAATGCCCTGTGCCCAGCAGAATATCAGGGAGGATACAGAATTTATAACAATTAATTTCCATTTCAAAAAAGGATATACAACAATAGAAGAGATTATATTCATGACTATCTTTGCTTCCTTGTAGGTTATTCTTTTAGTTTTTACTATATAATTTTTACTTTTTTTTCTTTTCATTCCCTTCCCCCCTCCCCTCATCCAGGTAGGCTATAGTTAAGCATAGATGTATTTATACATGTATGTATACACACCATATACATATATGGTCACACACATGTATAAACTACATACAAACATACAACTATAAGAGATGCATTTAAACATATGTAAAATGAATCCAAAACAATATTAATATGACTGACATATGATATAGATTTGTCTTTTGATTGAATCTTTAAGTTTTACTTTGTGATCAATGAGTATTAGCCCTATTTTTCCCCTTAATGCATTTTAAATCTGATGCTTGTTGTAGTGTTTGTGTATATCTCATCCTATACCTGATGACTCTTCTACTTTATTTCTATGTAGACTTTTGTTTTTACTTAAATCCACGCCATCCATGGATCTCTCCCTTATCTTCTTCCCCACCCTTTCCTTTTCTCTTTATTCCTTTCCCTTTAATCTATACACCCTATTCCACTGACATAAAACTACATCACTTCTATACCCATCATATTCTATGACCTCTCCCCTTATTTCTTTATTGATTTTGGAGGTGGCTGTATCCTTCGTGCTATTCACACATACAGATATGTATATGTGCCCATACAGATACATACATACATACATACATACATATAATCACACACACATGTACACACACATGTGTGTGTTTGTGTATTGTTTCATATTTAATCCCTTCCTGTTATATAAGTTTTCAGAGTGAATAATTCCTTTCCCCCATGTCTCTGTGTCTACTCAGCCTATGTATTTCATTCATATAGCATAATTGCTATTTTTACCCTTTCAGAAAGTTTTGCTTTTTTAGAATCAGATCATATTCAGTACTTTCCAAAGCTTTCTTTTAAGCTACCCAACTACTAGTGTCAATCTTAAACATATGGTATGCATTTCCTTTGAAAAAAACATAAATAATTTATTCCTTTTGAATCCCTTAAAATTAATCATTGATGATGGCTCTTATATGTTATATTTTCTATTAAGTTCAGATTTGGTGGATACAAAGTCCTGAAAATCTGCAAGCTTATTGAATATCTCTTATTTTTCATTTAACATTATGGTTAGTTTTGCTGGATATGATAGTTTGGGCCACATTTCTAAGTGAGACACAATGTTGGTCTATTTGTGGGGAAAATCTGGAGAATTTGGAATTTTCTGACTTACTTCACCATTTCCCCAGAATTCTTCCTTTCTCATTCAATTTGTTCCACATCTACTATATCTAACTTTTCTGCTATGTTATACTATTCCTTGACTTCTTTGTTTATTATTTCATAATTAGATTTATCTATTTCTGAGAGGGGAAGATTGTTGTTCTCCCATTATTAAGCTTTACTGTTTACTTTTTCCTGTAACCTATTTATATTTGTTTCTCTTTAAGAAATTGGATACTTTGCCATTTAGTACACACACACACACACACACAATTGGTATTAATGTTACTTTATTTCCATTGTTTATTTTTAGCAAGAATTAGTTTTCCTGCTTATGTCTTTTAATTGGGTCTATTTTTGCTTTTGCTTTGCCCAAGATCATAATTGCCCATCTGCCTTTTTCTTCTTCAGCTGAAACAGAAACATTTCTGCTATAGCCCTTTACTTTAATTCTGTGTATATCTTTTTATTGTAAGTATATTCCTTGTTTGTTTTATAATCTAGTCTATCAACTTCCATTTTATGGATGATTTCATCCTAATCACATTCACAATTATGATTATTCTATGTTCATTTCTTATAATTCTATTTTCTTCTTCTGTTTTCAATATCCTTTTGCATCCTGTTTTTTTTTTTTTTTTGTATATCATTAGCATTATTTTTTTCCTTTGAAGTTTTGCTTATAGTTGACCTCATTGTATTCTTCTGTGCTTTTGTTTTGATCTTCTCTGTTATCACAATGTACACACACACACAAATACATACACATATGTATAAATGAACAAGTTTTTTTCTTGTTTTTTCATTTTACCATTCTGTTTCTTGGTTTGGAACTTTATGTTAATGTTGGACTTTGTTTACATATTGAGGGTAATAAAGGACCTATCTGAAGATTTAGACTTTTTTTTTTTTTTTTTGCACTGCTTTTTGAAATTGTTTGGTATTTTGAAGATCCTGTGATCTGGGGAGAGGTTTGATCACTGCTCTTTTGTTTTGAACTCTGGTCCTTACTCAAGAAAAACCTTTGATCCCTTGGGATTATGGCATATACTGCTCTAAAGGGCCCTTCCTCCTTTTGAATTGGAAACAATACTATTCTTCAGGTCCTTGAACTATAACTCCAAACTAGTAATAACCAATGAAGTTTCCAGACAGAATCTGCTTCTGTACCCAAAACTTTCACAGGACTACCTTGCAGCTTCAATCGATACAATCTAATCCCATCCCCAGTGTTTCCTCCAAGTGAGCTCTGGGCCAGGCTCTAGTACCCCTGGCCCCTCCACCCCCCATGTTTCGATCAGTTCTTTTAAGGTGTCTCGGGCGGTAAAAATGTCTCTTTGGCCTTTTGTTAGCTTTGTCACTTGAGAGTTTTATTTGAATTATTATTTTAAAGTTAACTGGAAGAAAATATTGGAAGAAGTGGACCCAGTACTTTTCTACTCTGATCTTGCCTCAGCGCCCCCTGCCTGTTTATTTTCCCTGTATTTGTATTTATTATCTTTTCTATGAACAGCCCTCCTTCCCGAAGACTGTAAGCTTCTTACAGACAAGAACTATTTTTATATTGTTTTGTTTCTAACAATCTAGTTTGTTTGTTCCTATGTTTGTTCCTAAAAATCTAGCACTGAGTTGGTAGAGAATAAGCACTGATTAATGAATGAAATAGGAAGCAAAGATTCCCACAACACCCAAACTGTAGCCCATCAATGTTTTTCATTTTGTGTGCATACATATACCGAAGATGTACTTGCTTGTTTGCAGATACCTATTTTTTCACACCAGCAACAGAATTGTAAAGGACAGAGTTCTCTGTGGATGATCATATTGTATAAAAATTCCATTTCCAAATAGCAAGTAATTCAATGAATATTCCTGACAGACCGCTCCCATGCAATAACTCATAGTGTCAGGTTTACAGAAAAAGAAAATGCGCTTTTAGAGGTCGTGTTTCTAGTGGGATGATACTGTGCTTCTAGGATTCCATGTCTTAAAATCTGAATCATATTTTTTGGGGATTAAATCTTGAGGAGCAACATAATGTGGGGTGCAGTAGTTGGATATGGATTAAGTCTCCTCTATTTGAATCTTGGTTCCAGAACATCCTGATTTCTACAAGCAAAGAAAGTGCTTACTTCCTGTGACTCTGTTTGCCCATATGTAAAATGGAAAAAATGCTTTGAGATGCAACAGGGATTTGTTAATAGAGAGCTTGTCCTGTTAGTAGATCTGTGATTTAGCCATTACAAGAACAATTGAAACTATGGCCAAAGATCCTTGATCAAACAATATTACTAGGCTTATATCTTGAGGAGATAATAATAAGGGAAAGGTATTTATACAAAAACAGTAAAGCAGCAGTGGTGGCAAAGAATCAGAAACTGAAGGTTGGGAAAATGCTCATTAATTGTGGAATGGCTAAACAAGCTATGGTATATCATTGTGATAGAATATTATTTTACCATAAGAAATGACAAACAGGATGATTTCAGAGGGAAAAATACAACTGGAAGGATTTACATGATGCAAAGGGAAGTGAACAGAACCACGTAAATGTTGTACACAGTAACAGCAATACTGTATGATGAATAATTGTGAATGATTTAGCTCATCTTAGCATTATATAATTCAAGACAATCCTCAAAGGCCTAATGATGAAGTATACTATCTGCCTTAAAAAAAAAAAAAAACTGATATTGTTTTAACTTAAACTGAAACATACCATTTTCACATTTTCATTCTTATTCTTATTTTGGGTCTTCTTGTACAAAATGACTAACATAGAAATGTTTAAATATGATTGCATATATATGTGTGTGTGTGTGTATATATATATGTACATATATATATACATATATATATATACACATATAAAATATATCTTATTGCTCACTGTCTCAAAAAGGGTGAGGAAAGGAGGCAGAAACAGAATTCAGAACTCAAAACTTTAAAAACTCAAATATTAATTTAATTTGTTAATTAATTGGTTAACATGTAATTGAGGGAAATATATTAAATATATAAAATTGAAAAGTAAAAAAGTACATTTTTTTATTGAGTGCTGGTCTTGGAGTAAGAAAAACCTTGTTATAAACACAAATGTATAAGATATAATTAGGGAAAGAACAAATATTCTAGCAGTTGAACAAAAAGGAGAGAATGACTGAATAGAAGCAACAACAAGATGCTCAACAGTGGCAACTAAATTATGCCTAATGTCCTGTTTTATTTATATGCTTATGCTACAAAACTGAAAGACAACTGGGTCTTTCTGCCCTCAAAGAACTTATATTTACTGGGAAAATACAATATATTTCAAAATAAACATATTTAAGAGAAATTTGGGAAAGATAATTACCTGTGGAGATTGAAGGGAGACTTCTTAGACGAGGTGGAACGAAAACTGTGCCATGAAAGACCAAGATTCCAAGGTGCTGAGATGAGAAAGAAGTACATCAAAATACACAATTCAAGTCATGTTATTGCTGTGAACTAGGGTAGTTGTAGGAAAGAATTATGAAATAAATCTAGAAAGACAAGTGCTCGGAGGGAGATTATGTCAGACTTTAAATGATAGGGTGAAGAAGCTGGATTAAATCCTAGAGGAAAAGGGAGCTATTCCCTAAAGCATTTTGAGCAGAGAGGTTACATGGTCAAGCATAAGCACTTGTGGTGCAATAGGTAGAGCTCTGGATCTGGAATCAGGGAGAGGAGTTTTTTGGTTATCTCAGATACTTGATGATTATGTGCTCCTAGGAAAATGACTTGGCCAGTGTCTGCTTCCATTTACTTTTCTTTCTCTTTTCTTTTTCCTTTTGGTAAAATGCAAATAAATAAAAACATTTACCTCTCAGGATTATTGTGAAGATCAAATAATATATATTTAAGCTTTGTAAACCTTAAAGCATCATGACATTGCTACTGCTATTGTTGTTGAGTTATTCAACCATGTTCAAGTCTTTGTGACTCTATGAATCATCACATGGCAATACAATCCATGGGGTTTTCTTGGCAAAGATACTGGAGGGGTTTCTCATTTTCTTCTCTAACATAAATACTAGCTACAGCTATTATTCAGGCCTACAGAGATTATTTTGGGCAGAGTATGGAGGATATATTAGTAAGGGGAGGTCTGCAAGCATTTAAACTGATTATTAAATTATTGCAGCAATCCATCTGAGAGATGATAAGGACCAGAATTAGAAATATGGCTAGAAGAGTGAAGAGGAGAGGAAGAATAAGAAAGATGTGAAGAAAAAAATCAAAAAGAGCTAGGTATTAGTTAGCTATTTTGTTAGAATTTTATCTTTTTCTGGTCCCCTTTACCATATTTCCCATCCCTCCTCACATGTAGTATAGTAACTTTATAAGTATCTAATATAAGGTAATAAGAATAGGAAGTAAGATTGCAAAGGGAAACATAAAAGTCACAAACTGTCCCATAAATTAAGAAACATAACAGTTACTTGCAAATGGTCTCATAAATTAGTGGAGCATAGGAGCCACTGGCAACTTCTCATAAATTAACTAAAACCATATCCTGAGACTATGTGCTAAATTAGGGGATGCTGGTTAGGCCTTAATGTAACAGCAGTCTTCCTAAGTGACTCTGGTCTGTAAGCTTCAGATAAGCTTCCAACATGTGCAGTAAAAACAGTAAAACACCAGCAAAATGTCATGTAACCCTAAGGTATTGCTGATAGCTTTGAGATAAGGTAGATACATTAATTAACTAAGTAAGCCTAAAGTGACTCTCTGTGTGTGTGTGTGTGTGTGTGTGTGTGTATTTCAATGGGACCCTAAACTTCTGCTCTGTTGCTCTCCATACCTCCCCACCCCCCCATGCCTCTACCTCTTAAGGGTCCATACTGCCAAACTGCCTGAATGCAATCAACTCTGATCTATGCTTACACAACTGATTCTCTGCCCCCTTTTTTCTCCCAGTCTCTTCCCAAATCCTGCTTACATCCCTTCACCATTCTATCCCTTACCCCCATCTCATTTGCTTCTGTATTCTTTGCACTTCTTAAAGTATTATTGAAACATTATTCCTCACTTGCTGCCTTCTTGATCTTTCTTGGTAAATATCTAAAATAAAATGATATGTTTGACTCACTTGACCCAAAGTTTCCCCCAGCAGTCTTATTTTCTGGTCACAAATCAGGAATATTAGAACTGAGACTATATGTTGCTTACAGCCTCATCTACCCATAAAGAATCATGGCAGAATCAATTCATGAGTAGAAATCATGAGGGGCAGGTAAAACTTATGATCTTTCTCAGGAGAAGACTTTTTTCCTATATTGCAGCCACAGTAAATACATGAATAATGCAATAAATTAATTCAGGCACTGGGAGAGAAAGAGCAAATAAAGAATCAAGAATGATTCTGAGACTATGAACTTGAGCCACTGAAAAGATGACCCTTCACTAAATAGATACAGTAAAGCAGATTTCGTTAGAGTGAGGTTGGAATTAGTTCATTAATAATTAAAATTTATCTGCTTTGTGACAAACATTGTGCTAACGAGTACTGAGTAATACAAAGATGAAAATAAAATCAGACCTGCCCACTGAGAGATTACATAATATCAAAAGAAAGGAATGGGGAAAAAATTAATTCCCATTATGATTTGTTGCTTTTGAAATATTAGCAGTACATTTAGGTGGAGGTGTTCAATAAGCTACTGGTTGTAAAGTTTATGGTTCAAGAAGGAGATTGGTAATAGATTATAGATATAGATTAAGGGCTTATCCGAATATCCATTATTATCAAATCTATTGTATGAAGGTGATCTTAATAAGCTAATAGAATAAATTGGATTAAATAGTGTTATGAAATTGAATAAATATGGACATAAAATCCTATAGTTGCGTTTGAAAAAGTTTACTTAAGGGTAAGTAAAGTATAGCTTGATATAGTCTCATGTGAAAAACAAATGAGCAATCAAATAAACAAAAACAAGGAATTTTAGTGAACTGAAAACAAGAGAAAATTGAATAAATTACAGTAATTTAAAAGAAAAAAAAGTATGATATCTGAACTAGCATAATTGAGTGTTATATTCTTCACAAAGAAAGAAGTGATGCCCCAGCTGTAGACTACTCTCATCAGAACAGTTGAACAATCCAGGTTCTGGATTATGTACTATGTTCAGTTCAGTGTGTGCCATCAGTGAGTATTCTTTTTCTGGAGAGAAAAAACAAAAAAACATGCCACTGCTAAAACTGAGAATACACAAATTGTTTTTTTTTTTTTTCCTAGGAGAAAACAGCTAAGGGCTTTTGTTTTGTTGGATAATAAGTATATGAAAGGAGCTCACTACTGAAAAAGAATTTAAGCTTAAGTTTCTCAGCTGTACCTTATAAAGAGATGTCACATCCCACTTTTCATTTTATTAGGATGAAAATAAGATGTAGACAAAACTGCTAGCTGAAAATAGATAATGGATACAGAGAAAGGCTTTATAAGCTCATATCCAGCAGCCATACTTGAGACCAACCAAGCACTGTTATTATTACTAGTAGTCATTATTATTATTATCAATCTTTATTTAACCTCTATAAAAGAGAGACAATGAGCATACCTGTTAAGGACCATGTCTAGTGAAGGGGCAGGTCAATTCTCTGAGAGCCTCCATAGTTGTGAATCATAATGTAATGTTTGGGCTAGCTTTCTGGAGGTCATTCTGAAGGAACTTGGTCTCAGCAGGAGAGTCACCACAAGGATGGATAAGAATAGAGTCCAAAGTCTTTATTGTCTCCTTCACAGTCTGTGTCTGTCATAGTCTGAGCCAGTCTCAGTCTGAGCCAGTCTCCGTCTGAGCCAGTCTCCTCCAGCAGTCTGCCAGTTTGCCAGTCTCAACCAGTCTCAGTCTGAGTCTGACTTTGTCCCCAGTTCTCTAAGCCCTTAAATACCCTATTACAATTGTATCATTACAGAATACTGAGTACAATCCAATCTAGAGTGATTATATTATTATATCAAACTAAAGTGATTATGTCATTATATCATATTAGATATATGTGAACTAGAGAAGCATCATCTCATCCATTCCATTGAGTTAACACCTTGTTTCAAGTAGACTTCTCCAAAGTTCTGGCCCTCTACATCATAACACCTGATGGAGTTGCAAAGCAGCCTTTACTGACACAGGTGTTGATTGTGGACTGGGAATGAAATAAATTGAAGGCAGAGGGAAGAGGAGAGAGGTCAGACAATGCAACTGCCTCTCTTTGGGGAGGTCAGAGAACAGCAACTGCCTCTCAGTTTCCTTGAGGAGACTCTCCATGTAGATATTTCAAACTGTGTTCACTCTTCTCACTGAAAGAGTATCCATTTGTGGGAGACAAGGAGATACAGTCTCCTTGTATCATCATCATCATCATCATCCTCTCACATGAAGAGACCCATTCTACAGGTCTGTGTTAGATCTCCAGAAGCCACTGGCAGGTAGGTCCCGTGTCACAACACATCTACCTTTACAAGATTTGAAAATAAAATGAGGTAATATTTTTAAATACAGTTCCTGACACATGTTTGATGATGACTAAATGCTTATTTCTTACCCTTTTGTATCATTAACATCTAACATTTCTGTATAGCTTGAAGACTTGCCAAACGTATTATATGTGTTATGTTTTTTGACTGTCACAAGAGACCCGTATGGTAGGTGTTATTACTAAAACCATTTTATAGATAAGAATGCTGAATCCAGTAAGCACAGTAAGAACTATGAAGTGTTTGACACAAGACTTGGCCTCATATTGCTAACTTTTGGCAGTGCTTTGCTGATCAGCCGTGGTCATTTGAAACCCCAGTGGAGAAACACCCAAGTTGTTCTTTGCAATGAAATTACTAGAAGATATGAATACTCTTACAATGCCCTAATATATATATATATATATATACACACCTGGCCACATGAATTCCCTTTGCATGTACCTCTCCATGTAGATATTTCAAACTGTGTTCACTCTTCTCACTGAAAGAGTATCCATTTGTGAGAGCGAAAATGGTCAGTTTGCCTTTTTTGCTGTTATATTTCATCAAATCATTTATTCCCCAGTTTATTGGGGAAACTAAACACATTGGTGGAAACTTGGTAATTTCCTTAAAGATGATGTTTAGGCTCTATTTTTCTTCTTTTTAGAAATTATTTTGACTAGTGGATTTTTGTACCTCTTTTACCATTTGACCAATTTTGCTTTTTAAGGTCATTTTAAAAAATATTTTTTGTGCTTCCTTTACCAAGCTGTTGCCTTTTTTCATAATTTTCTTGCAATAGTCTGATTTTTTTCTCCCAGTTTTTCCTCTTTCTCTTTTATTGAATTTTAAAAATCTTTTCTGATTTCTTTCTAGATTTTTTTTTAAGTTCTAAGACCAATTCACTTTTTTTTTCATTGATACTTAAGGTGTAGCTGTATTGACAATGTTCTCTTCTTCTGAATTTGTGTTTTTATCTTTCCTCTCATCATAGTAGCTTTTTATTGTCAAGTCCTTCCTTTGGAGTTTGCTCATTTTTTAGTTTTTAATTTTATATTAAAGTTGAGTCTGCTCCTAGGGAAGAGGGAGCACTATCCCAAGCTTCACCTTTTTTGTGTGCTGCTGTTTTTAGAGCAAGTTCTGGATATCTAAGTTTGCAGTGATTCCAAAGTGATCTATAAAATTGTATATAAAGAAAGTGCTTATTCTAGTATCCTGGCAGAACATTTTATTCTTTTTTTTTCATGTCTGCTAAAAGCTCAATGTGACCAAAAAATACTTTTTAGTGTTTTTCTAGACCTAGCCTTGACCATAAAGTTTTTTTTTTATTGCTGTATCTGTCAAATAGAAGCTGATTTCTGGCTACTATATGTGTAGTCTCCAGGTATATTTTGGCAATCACTACATCTGGTCTTTCTAGTCCCTGTCTCTTTCCCATTTCTTGAAAAATGTTGCTGTGTCCCACAGTACCATTTCTTCTCTCTGTTCCTATTTCATTCTCTTTTAAGACTGCTAATCTCCTGTTAACTCCTCTTTTTCCTTGGATACTCAACACTGCCTTTCCCATGTAATATCTGCCACTTTCTTCTTTTAAAAACCACTCTGACCCTGTCACTTTCACTGAATTTCAGTCCATTCTTACCCTCCTTCTCTGCAGGTAATGATCTCAGAACTCCCTGAGCACCTTTCTTCTTCATGTATTTCTAACTAATTTCCATCTGGGTCATTCTTGGGGTGACCTTCTCATGCCTGCCTTGGAAATAGCCATATTGCTGCTGAGGAAAATTATTCTTCCTTCCAAATTAACCTTGGTCATGGGATCTGACAACTACTCAACAGTTAAGAAATAGCAAGCTGGCTACTTTATTTGGTTGAGTGGCATGAATGACTAGAATGGTCAGTCACTCTTATTGCCCATCGTTTGTCTCTATATAGCCCTATTAAATAAACAAATATCTGAATTAGAGGTCACTTCAGATGCAGCGAGGCTAAATTGTGACTGGACACGGTCCTTCTCCAGACCATATCTAAAAAGTGATCACCCAGAGACTTTCAAGACCGAACATGATGGACAGAACTTTATCTCCCAAGGGAGTTCATTATATTGTTGGGAAATTCTGATTGTTAATTACCTCTCCTTTAAATCAAACTTAAACTTGCTTCTTTACAACCTCTTTCCCTTGCTCCTAGTTTTGTGCCCTTGGGCAAAGCAGCCAATCAATCAACCAGCATTAATTAAGAGACCCTTTTATTTGCTGGTGACAAACCAGAGATAGCGTCTGTCTTCAAGGTGCAAATATTTTAGTTCATATGTGAGTATGAAGGTATAGATTGGGAGAGTGGGAGACTCACAATATGTTTTCATGTGAGTAAATATAGGTTATATCAAATTAAATATCCCCATATATACCTCGTGATATTCTGAGTAGTTACCAATGACTATGGAAATCAGGAAAGGTCCCTAGAAGAAGGTTATACTTGAAATGTTCCCTGAAGGGAAGAAAGCTCCAAGAAAATCAGTTCTAATTCTTCTCCCATGCCACAGCCCCATGAATTTTTAAAAGATCACATCAGCCAAACTTTTCACTTCCTTAGTTTGATATTATCTTGATATAGCAAAGTTTCTAATCTCATTGATTAGACTTATTTCTTATTTAATTAGATATCATGTTTTCTCTCCACTTCCTGACAGTATTTCTATAGGCTCCTGAGAGGGTGTTTTTCATTCACAAAAGGCATGGCAGAGACCCTCACATAATGGCTCTGATTGACTCAAGGAGAAACAAGGGCCTGTTCACAGAATTCTGATTGTAAGACTTAGTGTAAAAATATCAAAAATAATTAGTTCTAAGTGGGATAAGAAGTTACTTCTTTTATGAGTGGATATTGAGAGTTGTTATGTGGTAGCTGGTAGCACATTAGTCCCAGAGCCAGAAAGATTCAGATCTTTCTGTATCTTGTATCTGATAGATACTTGCAGTGGGACACCGAGCACATCACTTAACTTAACTTAACTTAACTCACTACTCTCTACAATTCTCCAAAGCTACAATCTGCAGAGATGTTGAGACTCCTTTCAGTGGAGCCTCCCAGATGGGAGTTCCCAGGCCCAATGAAATCACAGATTTGATTCCTCACTTTGTGTCCATGTTCTTTCTTTCAATAGGATACAAATACTCAATTTTTGTTTCTTTTTTCTCAACCTGTAACATAATACATAGTAATCCTAGTACATAGTAGAGATAATAAGTTTGTTCATTAACTGATTGGTTGTCCATATGATCTACTGGAATCAGTGTGGAATCAGAAAGCCCAGGATATCAGACAGGCTCCTGTGCTGAACTTCTCATAGGCTATAAGGAAGAGGAATACAGGATACATAGGAGTGGTGGGCAGTGATCTTCAACACGGGAAGCATTACCCTCTTGCATGAGATTAGACATCTCTTGTCACATCAATACAGAGACAGCTATATTATATCTTAATACTTCTTAAAACCTCTGGAAAGGATGTGGGGAAAAGCTGCTTGTGGCAATATCAACATTCAGATCTATTTTGATTTCTGTGCACGTCACCTGTTCTCGACAAGAAGTGAATAAGGGAAAGAATGGGGAAACTTCTGTCTGGTTGCCATTAAAAATGACTTCAACAACATCAATATGAGGGGCAGCTCACACTTTGGGGAAAATGATATTTAACAGCTGAATACATTTTGTCCTTGGCGGGCTCACCAGCAAGCCCCTGCTTTTACTGCTCTCTACCTATTTACGGATCACTGACTCCTGGAGCAGAAAGGGCCCTCAGAGGCACCTGGTCCAAATCTGAATGAGAAGCCCTTCCAGAAGACCCCTGACAAGTGGTCATCCAGGCCCTGCGAGAAGGCCTCCAGAGAGCAGCAGCCCACTGACAGGGCTCAGACATGTCTGCAATAGTTGCATGAGCGTTTGCCTGGGAGGCGGGGAGGGTGAGGGGGAACTTATCTGCATGTTCTTTAAGTAATTGCCTCAGTTGAATAACTGAATCTCTTCTCTCTGTGTCTCTCTTTCTCTATCTTCTCTCTCTCTGTATCTGTCTCTCTGTTTCTCCATCTTTATGTTTCTCTCTCTCTGTCACTCTCTGTCTCTGTCTTTCTCTTTCTGTCTCCACCTATCTCTCTCTCTAGCCTCTGCATCTATTACTTTTTATCCCTACTCTGACTCTGTCTCTTTGGCTCTCTCTGTCTCTCTGCTTTTGTCTCTGTATCTCTCTGTTTCTCGGTTTCTCTCTCTGTATGTATGAGTTTCTCTCTCTCTCTCTCTCTCTTTCTCTCTCTCTCTCTCT
>JACYGW010087934.1:0-16295 GCA_016696395.1 Antechinus stuartii
TTGATAGCATAAAATATTTGGGAATCTACCTACCAAAGGACAGTCAGGCATTATTTGAGCAAAATTACAAAAAAGTTTCCACACAAATAAAGTCAGACTTAAATAATTGGAAAAATATTAAGTGCTCTTGGATAGGCCGAGCGAATATAATAAAGATGACAATACTCCCTAAACTAATCTATTTATTTAGCGCTATACCAATCAGACTTCCAAGAAAATATTTTAATGATTTAGAAAAAATAACAACAAAATTCATATGGAACAATAAAAAGTCGAGAATCTCAAGGGAATTAATGAAAAAAAAAATCAAATGAAGGTGGTCTAGCTGTACCTGATCTAAAACTATATTATAAAGCAGCAGTCACCAAAACCATTTGGTATTGGCTAAGAAATAGATTAGTTGATCAGTGGAAAAGGTTAGGTTCACAAGACAGAATAGTCAACTATAGCAATCTAGTGTTTGACAAACCCAAAGATTCTAACTTTTGGGATAAGATTTCATTATTTGATAAAAACTGCTGGGATAACTGGAAATTAGTATGGCAGAAATTAGGCAAGGACCCACACTTAACACCATATACCAAGATAAGATCAAAATGGGTCCATGACCTAGGCATAAAGAATGAGATTATAAATAAATTAGAGGAACATAGGATAGTTTATCTCTCAGACTTGTGGAGGAGAAAGAAATTTGTGACCAAAGATGAACTAGAGACCATTACTGATCCCAAAATAGAAAATTTTGATTATATCAAATTAAAAAGCCTTTGTACAAACAGAACAAATGCAAACAAGATTAGTAGGGAAGCAACAAACTGGGAAAACATCTTTACAATTAAAGGTTCTGATAAAGGCCTCATTTCCAAAATATATAGAGAACTGACTCAAATTTATAAAAAAAATCAAGCCATTCTCCTGTTGATAAATGGTCAAAGGATATGAACAGACAATTTTCAGATGATGAAATTGAAACTATTACCACTCACATGAAAGAGTGTTTCAAATCACTACTGATCAGAGAAATGCAAATTAAGACAACTCTGAGATACCACTACACACCTGTCAGATTGGCTAAGATGACAGGAAAAAATAATGATGAATGTTGGAGGGGATGCGGGAAAACGGGGACACTGCTGCATTGTTAGTGGAGTTGTGAACAAATCCAACCATTTTGGAGAGCAATCTGGAATTATGCCCAAAAAGTCATCAAACTGTGCATATCCTTTGATCCAGCAGTGTTTCTATTGGGCTTATACCCCAAAGAGATACTAAAGAAAGGAAAGGGACCTGTATGTGCCAAAATGTTTGTGGCAGCCCTGTTTGTAGTGGCTAGAAGCTGGAAAATGAATGGATGCCCATCAATTGGAGAATGGCTGGGTAAATTGTGGTATATGAATGTTATGGAATATTATTGCTCTCTAAGGAATGACCAGCAGGATGAATACAGAGAGGCTTGGAGAGACCTACATGGACTGATGCTAAGTGAGATGAGCAGAACCAGGAGATCATTATACACTTTGACAACGATATTGTATAAGGATGTATTCTGATGGAAGTGGATTTCTATGACAAAGAGACCTAATTGAGTTTCAATGGATAAATGATGGACAGAAACAGCTACACCCAAAGAAGGAACACTGGGAAACGAATGTGAACTATTTGCATTTTTGATTTTCTTCCCGAGTTATTTTTACTTCTGAATCCAATTCTCCCTGTGCAACAGGAGAACCGTTCGGTTCTGCAAATATGTATTGTATCTAGGATATACTGCAACATATTTAACATATATAGGACTGCTTGCCATCTTGGGGGGGGTGGAGGGAGGGAGGGAAAAAAACGAAACATAAGCGAGTGCAAGGGATAATGTTGTAAAAAAATTACCCTGGCATGGATTCTGTCAATACAAAGTCATTATTAAATAAAATAAAATTAAAAAAAAAAAAAACAGTGGGGGGCTCAGCCTGGGGCAATAGAACTTCCCCAGCAGACTGTGCTTCCACAGGGCAGAGACACTTCCAGTCCCTGCAAATCCATTCACTGTTCAACTGCTAATACCCACAGCCTCAGGGTGGGGCTTGGGGTAATGAAACTCTCACTACTCAGCATGTAGCTCCAGGGTAGTCATTATCCCACACAGCAGGGGTGGAGGAGTCTTTACATGGCACTTTCCCAGCTCTGCCCTGCAGGCCTGAGTTACTTCTGGGTGGGGAACTCTTTCCCAGAGCACTACAGTACCTTGCTGTTTTTTGTACCTGGCTGGCAGGACAGCCACCTGTGCATACACCTTTCACTGCTCTGCAGAGGAAACTGGTAACCTCCTGGCTCTGAAGACAGACCCTACAGGCTTTAACAAAATGAGTAAAAAAATCAAAAGGACGATTGATAGTTTCTATACAGAAAGAGAACAGCTTTTCAACCCTGAAGAAACTAATAGACAGTTTCCAGACAATTGTTGGTCCCCAATACAAAAGGCTCTCCTAGAAGAGACTATTAAAAACTTTAAAAGAGAACTAGAAGAAAAATGGGGAAAGGAAAGAGAAGCTATGCAAGAGAGTACAGAAAAGGCATATAACTCCCTAAAAGAAAAATTTGATAAAGTGGAAAAAGAAAACAACTTCCTGAAATGTGAATTGGAAAAGGTAAAAAACTCCCAAGAAGTGCAGGGAAACAGAATATGTGAATTGGAAAAAGAAAATAACTCACTAAAAATAAAAAAATAGTGAAATGGAAAAAAATTTCATAGAGCAAAACAACTCTTTTAAAAACTCAATTAGACATATACAAAAAGAAGTTTAAAAAGCTAATGAAGAAAATAACTCACTAAAAATCAGAACTAAACAAATAGAAATGATTGATTCATTGAGACATCAAGAATCAGTCAAGCAAAACCAAAAAAAAAAAAAAAATGTAAGATTGGGGAAAAAAATGTCAAATATTTACTTGGAAAAATAATAGACCTAGAAAATAGATCTAGGAGAGATAACCTGAGGATCATTGGACTACCCAAAAATTATGATGAAAAAAAGAGCCTAGATACTATTTTACAGGAAATCATCAAAGAGAATAGCCCAGAAGTAAGAGAACCGGAAGTTAAGATAAGTGTTGAAAGAATTCATCGAACACCTTCTGAAAAAGACCCTAAAATAAAGATTCCGAGGAATATTGTGGCCAAACTTCAGAATTTTCAGACTAAAGTAAAAATTTTACAAGCAGCCAGGAAAAAACAGTTCAAATACTGAGGTGCCACAGTAAGGGTCAAGCAAGATCTGGCAGCCTCAACATTAAATGATCGAAGGGCCTGGCATCAGATATTCCAAAAGGCAAAAGAGCTTGGAATGAAGCTAAGCTGAGTATTTTTTTCCATGGAAGAAGATGGACATTTAAATGAAATAGAGGAATTCCATTTGTTTCTAAGGAAAAGACCAGACTTAAACAAAAAATTTGATCTTCAACAACAGGACTCAAGAGAAGTAGAAAAAAAGGTAAAAGGAACTCTTGAGAACTGTATTTCTGTTGTGGATATACATAAAAACCATATGGATAATTTGATTTTACTGATATAACATAAAAAAGGAAGTAGAAATGGAAAGGGGATAGTGTCAGAAAAAGGGAAAGGGGGAGATAAAAAGAGGGAAACTACATGCGACGATGAGCAAAGAAAACCTATCATATCTGAGGGAACTTAGAGAGGGGGAGGAACATTGTGTGAATCCTACTCTCATTAGAGTTGACTCAAAGAGGGAATAATCGACATTTGTTTAACAGAGAATATTCTCTCACTTCATTAAAAAGTGGGAGAGGAAAAGGGAAAATGAAAAAGAGTAATAAGGGAAGGGTACAAGAAAGGGGAGGAATTCTAAAGAGAGATAGCTGCATGATGCAAGTGCCATGGGACCAATAAGTTTAATACTAGGGAAGGAGGGAAGGAGGGCAAGAAAAAGAAAAGCATAATTTGGGGATATGAGGGTGGCAGGAAATACAGAATTAGTCATTTTAACCGTGAATGTGAATGGGATGAACTCTTCCCATAAAGAGGAGGTGGATAGCAGACTGGATCAAAAGTCAGAACCCTACAATATGTTGTTTACAGGAAACACATTTAAAACAGCAAGATACATACAGAGTTAAAGGTAAAAGTCTGTAGCAGAATCTATTATGCTTCAGGTGAAGTCAGAAAAGCAGGGGTAGCCATCCTTATCTCAGATCAAACAAAAGCAAAAATTGATCTAATTAAAAGAGATAAGGAAGGAAACTATATCTTACTAAAGGGTTCTGTAGACAATGAAGCAATATCAGTATTAAACATATATGAACCAAGTGGTATAGCATCTAACTTCCTAAAGGAGAAGTTAAGAGAGTTGCGAGAAGAAATAGACAGCAAAATTATAATAGTGGGAGATCTCAATCTTGCACTCTCAGATTTAGAGAAATCAAATCACAAAACAAATAAGAAAGAAATTAAAGAGGTAAATAGAATATTAGAAAAATTAGATATGATAGATCTCTGGAGAAAACTGAATGGTGACAGAAAGGAGTATACTTTCTTCTCAGCAGTTCATCGAACCTACACAAAAATTGACCATATATTAGGACATGAAGACCTCAAAATTAAATGCAGGAAGGCAAAAATAGTAAATGCTTTTTTTTTTTCAGATCACAATGCAATAAAAACTACATTCAACAAAAAGTTAGGTGGAAATAGACCAAAAAGTAATCGGAAACTAAATAATCTCATACTAAAGAATGATTGGGTGAAACAGCAAATTATAGACACAATTAATAATTTCACTCAAGATAATGACAACAATGAGACATCATACCCAAATTTATGGGATGCAGCCAAAGCAGTAATTAGGGGAAATTTTATATCCTTAGAGGCTTACTTGAATAAAATAGAGAAAAAGAAGATCAATGAACTGGGCCTGCAACTTAAAAAGCTAGAAAAAGACCAAATTAAAAACCCCCAACCAATTACTAAATTTGAAATTCTAAAATCAAAAGGAGAAATTAATAATATAGAAAGTAAAAAAAAAACTATTGAAGTAATAAATAAAACTAAGAGTTGGTTTTATGAAAAAAACCAATAAAATTGATAAACCTTTGGTAAATCTGATTACAAAAAGGAGAGAGGGAAATCAAATTAGTAGTCTTAAAAATGAAAAGGGAGAACTTTCCACCAATGAAGAGGAAATTAAAGAAATAATAAGGGGTTACTTTGCCCAACTTTATGCCAATAAATTTGATAACCTAAGCGAAATGGATGACTACTTCCCAAAATATAGGCTTCCCAGATTATCAGAGAAGGAAGTATATTGCTTAAATAGTCCCATTTCAGAAAAAGAAATAGAACAAGCTATTAATCAATTCCCTAAAAAAAAAAATCCCCAAGACCAAATGGATTTACATGTGAATTCTACCACACATTCAAAGAACAATTAGCCCCAATGCTTTATAAACTATTTGAAAAAGTAAAGAATGAAGGAGTCCTACCAGATTCCTTTTATGACACAGACATGGTACTGATACTACAGAAAATCATGCCCAGTATAATACACCATGATCAAGTAGGATTTATACCAGGAATGCAGGGCTGGTTCAATATTAGGAAAACTATCAGTATAATTGGCCATATTAATAACCAAATTAACAAAAAAACATATGATCATCTCAATAGGTGCAGAAAAAGCATTTGATAAAATCCAACATTCCTATTAAAAACTCTTGAGAGTATAGGAATAAATGGACTTTTCCTTAAAATAATCAGTATCATCTATTTAAAACCATCCGTAAGCATCATATGTAATGGGGACAAACTGCAACCATTCCCAATAAGATCAGGAGTGAAACAAGGTTGCCTACTATCACTGTTGCTATTTAATATTGTATTAGAAATGCTACCTTTGGCAATAAGAGTTGAGAAAGAGATTAAAGGAATAAGAATAGGCAATGAGGACACCAAATTATTACTCTTTACTAATGATATGATGGTATACTTAGAGAACCCCAGAGATTCTACTAAAAAGTTCTTAGAAACAATCCACACCTTTAGCAAAGTTGCAGGATAAAAAATAAACCCACAAAAGTCATCAGCATTCTTATATATCACTAACAAAACCCAACAGTTAGAGTTACAAAGAGAAATTCCATTTAAAGTAACTACTGATTGTATAAATTATTTGGGTATCTATCTGCCAAGGGAAAATCAGAAACTTTATGAGCAAAACTACAAAACACTTTCCACACAAATTAAGTCTGATCTAACCAACTGGAAAAATATTAAATGCTCTTGGATTGGGCAAGCAAATATAATAAAGATGACAATACTACCTAAATTAATCTATTTATTTAGCGCTATACCAATCAGACTCCCCAAAAACTACTTTGATGAACTAGAAAAAATAACAACAAAGTTCATATGGAAAAACAAAAGGTCAAGAATTTCAAGGGAATTAATGAAAAAAAAAAATTAAATAAAGGTGGCCTAGCTGTACCAGATCTAAAATTATATTATAAAGCAGCAGTTACTAAAACCATTTGGTATTGGCTAAGAAATAGACTAGTTGATCAATGGAATAGGTTAGGTTCAAAACAGCCAATAACTTTAATAACATAGTGCTTGACAAACCCAAAGACCCCAGTTTCTGGGATAAGAATGCATTATTTGACAAAAATTGCTGGGAAAATTGGAAACTAGTATGGCAGAAACTAGGCATTGACCCACACTTAACACTGTACACCAAGATAAGGTCAAAATGGGTTCATGACCTAGGCATAAAGAATGAGATTATAAATAAATTGGAAGAGCATAGGATAGTTTACCTCTCAGACCTGTGGAAGAGGGAGGAATTTATGACCAAAGAAGAACTAGAGATCACTATTGACCACAAAATAGAAAATTTTGATTATATCAAATTGAAAAGTTTTTGTACAAACAAAACAAATGCAGACAACATTAGAAGGGAAACAATAAACTGGGAAAGCATTTTTACAATCAAAGGTTCTGATAAAGACCTCATTTCCAAAATATATAGAGAATTGACTCTAATTTCTAAGAAATCAAACCATTCTCCAATTGATAAATGGTCAAAGGATATGAACAGAAAATTCTCAGATGAAGAAATTGAAACTCTTTATAGCCATATGAAAATATGCTCCAAATCATTATTAATCAGAGAAATGCAAATTAAGACAACTCTGAGATACCACTACACACCTGTCAGATTGGCTAGAGTGACAGGGAAAGATAATGTGGAATATTGGAGGGGATGTGGGAAAACAGGGATACTGATACATTGTTGGTGGAATTGTGAACACATCCAGCCATTCTAGAGAGCAATTTGGAACTATGCTCAAAAAGTTATCAAACTGTGTATACCCTTTGATCCAGCAGTGTCTCTACTGGGCTTATACCCCAAAGAGATACTAAAGAAGGGAAAGGGACCTGTATGTGCCAAAATGTTTGTGGCAGCCCTGTTTGTAGTGGCTAGAAGCTGGAATGGATGTCTATCAATTGGAGAATGGTTGAGTAAATTGTGGTATATGAACGTTATGGAATATTATTGTTCTGTAAGGAATGACCAGCAAGATGAATACAGAGAGAACTGGTGAGACTTACATGAACTGATGCTAAGTGAAATGAGCAGAACCAGGAGATCATTATATACCTCAACAATGATAGTGTTTGAGGATGTATTCTCATGGAAGTGGATCTCTTCGATAAAGAGAGTTAATTCAGTTTCAATTGATCAAAGATGGGCAGAAGCAGCTACACCCAAAGAAAGAACACTGGGAGATGAATATAAACTGCTTGCATTTTTGTTTTTCTTCCCAGATTATTTATACCTTCTGAATTCAATTCTCCCTGTGCAACAAGAAAACTGTTCAGTTCTGCACACATATTGTATCCAGGATATACTGTAACCTGTTCAACATGTAAAGGATTGCTTGCCATCTGGGGGAGGGGGTGGAGGGAGGGAGGGGAAAAATCGGAACAGAAGTGAATGCAAGGGATAATGCTGTAAAAAATTACCCTGGCATGAGTTCTATCAATAAAAAGTTATTAAAAAAATAATAATCTAGTGTTTGACAAACCCAAAGACCCCAGTTTTGGGGATAAGAACTCACTATCTGACAAAAATTGTTGGGAAAATTGAAAATCAGTATGGCAGAAACTAGGCATTGACCCACACTTAACACCGTACACCAAGATAAGGTCAAAATGGGTTCATGACCTAGGCATAAAGAATGAGATTACAAATAAATTGGAAGAGCATAGGATAGTTTACCTCTCAGATCTGTGGAAGAGGAAGGAATTTATGACCAAAGAAGAACTAGAGATCATTATTGATCACAAAATACAAAATTTTGAAGATATCAAATTGAAAAGTTTATGTACAAACAAAACTAATGCAGACAAGATTAGAAGGGAAGTAATAAATTGCCATTTTTACAAAGGTTCTGATAAAGGCCTCATTTCCAAAATATATAGAGAATTGATTCTAATTTATAAGAAATCAAGCCATTCTCCAATTGATAAATGGTCAAAGGATATGAACAGAAAATTCTCAGATGAAGAAATTGAAACTATTTATAGACATATGAAAAGATGCTCCAAGTCATTATTAATCAGAGAAATGCAAATTAAGACAACTCTGAGATACTACTACATACCTATCAGATTGGCTAGAATGACAGGGAAAGATAATACGGAATATTAGAGGGGATGTGGGAAAATAGAGACACTAATACATTGTTGGTGGAATTGTGAATACATCCAGCCATTCTGGAGAGCAATTTGGAACTATGCTCAAAAAGTTATCAAACTATGTATAACCTTTGATCCAGCAGGGTTTCTACTGGGTTTATAGCCCAAAAAAATCTTAAAGAATGGAAAGGGACCTGTATGTGCACGAATGTTTGTGGCAGGTCTCTTTGTAGTGTCCAGAAACTGGAAACTGAATGGATGCTCATCAATTGGAGAATAGATGAATAAATTGTGGTATATGAATATTGTGGAATATTATTGTTTGGTAAGAAATGATCAGCAGGAAGATTTCAGAAAGGCCTGGAGAGACTTACATGAACTGATGCTGAGTGAAATGAGCAGGACCAAGAGATCATTATGTACTTCAACAACAATACTATATGATGATCAATTCTGATGGACGTGACCCTCTTCAACAATGAGATGAACCAAATCAGCTCCGATAGAGCAGTAATGAATTGAATCAACTACACCCAGCGAAAGAATTCTGGGAGATGACTATTTACCATTACATAGAATTCCCAATCCCTATATTTTTGTCCACCTACATTTTTTATTTCCTTCACAGGCTAATAGTATGCTATTTCAAATTCCGATTCTTTTTGTACAGCAAAATAACTATTAGTATATGTACGTTTATATTGTATTTAATTTATACTTTAACATACTTAATATGTATTGGTCAACCTGCCATCGGGGGGGAGGGGATGGGAGGAAGGAGGGGAAAAATTGGAACAAAAGTTTTGGCAATTGTCAATGTTGTAAAATTATCCATGCATATAACTTGTAAATAAAAAGCTATAATTTAAAAAAAGAGCAAGAGATCATCAAGTAAAACTGCCCCAATATTCTAGAAACAGAAGGGGAAATAGTTATTGGAAGAATCCATCAATTACCTTTGAAATGAGATACTATGAGGAAAACTCCAAGGAACGTGTTTACAAAATGCCAGAACTATAATCTCAAGGAAAAAATTGTCTGGCGAGTTGCCAGACAAATGCATTTCAAATATGAAGGAGCAACAATTAGGTTAACATAGGATCTGGCAGTATCCTCAATAAAGGAATGGAGGGTCTGGAATGCCATATTCTAGAAGGCTAAGGACCTGGAATTACAACCAAGAGTTAACTACCTAGCAAGACTGAGCATCTTCTTTCAGAGGAGGTGATGGTTCTTCAATGAAGCAAGATATTTCCAATCATTTCTATTGAGAAAACCAAAACTAAACAGCAAAATTGATCTTAAAACACAAGAGAAGCATAGAAAGAAAAATAGGGGAAATTTTTATATATTATTTAAAGATTAAACTGTTTATATGCCTATATGGGAAAATGGTATCTGTAACTCTTGAGAATTGTGTCTGTTCTGGGGCAGACATAGGGGTATCATGTGGATAAAAGATGTGGTTGTGAATGGACTCTTGCCTTTGTGAATGGAGAAAGAAAAAGACATTAAGAGTTGGAAAAAGGATTATACTGGAAGAAGAAGAAAGGGGAGGAATAATAGGATGAACTAGATGAAGCACAGAAGACCTATTACAATCCATGGAAAGAAGGTAGAGGGGGTAGCATTGTCTAAAGTTTGATCTTATCAGTTTCGGCTTAAAAAGGAAATAACTTCATTCAGTTAGGTATAGAAATTTTATTTAATCCTATAAAGAAGTAGGAGAAGAGGAAAGAAAATGGAGGGGCTGAAGAGAAGGGAGAGAAGAAGCACTAGGGGAAAAGGCAAGACAAGGGGGAAGGGTGCTGGATGATAAGGTAGTGGGTGGATGGGTTAAAAAAAATCCCTACTAAGGAGAGATTGGAAAGAGGGAGAAAAAATATATACAGGGAGAAAATAGGAAGGAGGGAAATACAGAGCTGGTAATCATACTGTGAATGTTAGTAGAATGAACTCTCCCATAAAACCAAAGTGAATAGTAGAAAGGTTTTAAAAAATAGAATCCTACATTGTGTTGTTTACAAGAAACACATTTGAAACAGAGATATACATAAAATGTAAAAGGTCAAAGAAATTTATTATGCTTAAGCTGAAGTAAAAAAAAAATTAGGGGTAGCAATTCTGATCTCAGAGAAAACAAAAGTAAAACTACATCTAATTAAAGGAGATAAGGAAGGAAAGTACATCTTGTTAAAGGGTACCATAAACAATGGAGTAGTAAAGGTACTAAATGTCTATATACTAAGTGATAGAGCACACAAATTCCTACAAAAGACATTAAGCCAATTATAGGAAGAAATAGACAACAAAATTATCATAGTGGGAGACCCCAATCTTTCCTCTCAAAAAGACAAATATAACTAGAAAATAAACAAGCAAAAAAATAAACAAATAAAGTAGGGAGATTAATAGAATCCTAGAAAACCTAGATATGATAGACCTCTGGAGAAAATTGAATAGGGAAAGAAAAGAATATGCCATTTTTCTCAACAATACATAGCATACAAAAATCTACCATGTCTTAGGGCATAAAAACCTTACAATCAAATGCAGAAAGGTAGATGTAGTAAATGCTGTTTTTTCAGATGAAAATGTAATAAAAATTAAATTCAATAAAGTGCCAAAGAAAGATAGACTAAAACCAATTGAAAATTAAATAATCTAATTCTAAAGAATGAGGAGGTCAAACAACAAATCAGAGAAACAAGTTTTAATTTCATCCTAGAGAATGACAATATAGTATGTGGGACAACATACCAAAGCCTATGGGATGCAGTCAAAGCAGTTCTTAAGAGAAATTTTATATCTCTAAATACCAACATGAATAAAATAGAGAAAGATAACAATGAATTTGGCATGCAATTAAAAAGGTAAGAAAAAACAAATTAAAAAACCCCAATTAAATACCAAATTATAAATTCTGAAACTCAAAGGAGAGATGAATAAAATTGAAACTGAGATGACTATTGAACTAATTAATAAAACTAGGAATTGGGTCTATAAAAAAAAATCCAACAAAATAAACATTCGGTTAGCTTGATTAGAAAAAAGAAAAATTACCTGCATCAAAAATGAAAAGAGTGAAGAAAAATTAAAGCATTAATTAGGAGCTATTTTGTCTAAATACGACAATCTAACCAAAATTGATGAATATTATTAAAATATATGAATTTCCCAAATTAACATGAGAATACAAATTGCTTAAATATAGTCCCATTTCAAAAAGAAATTGAACAAGCCATTAATGTACTCCCTAAGAAAAAATCTTCAGAGCCAGATGAATTTACAAGTGAATTCTATCACATTTAAAGAACAATTCATTCCAATACTCTAAACTATTTGGAAAAATTGGTAAAGAAGAAATCCTATAAAATTCCTTCTAAGACACAAATATGATACTGATACCTAAATCAGGAAGAGTCAAAACAGAAAAAGAAAGTTATAGACCAATCTACTTAATGAATATTGATGCAAAAAATGTATATAAAATATAATAAAGGGGTTAACAGCAATTTATCAACATGATAATCCACTGTGACCACATAGGATTGCAGAACTGGTTCAATATCAAGAAAGCTATTACCATACTCGATAATATAAATGACAAAACCAACAGAAATCATATAATAATCTCAATAGATGCAGAAAACGTTTTTTACAGAATACAGCACCCATTACTCAAGATAAGGCAGGAGAGCCACCAGGATCTCTAACAGTAGAGATCATAGGAATAAAGGAGATCCTCTTCCAGCCAAGATGGCGGAGAGGAGACACACCACTGTGTAACCTCCGCGCTTTCTCTCACCATCCATTTCATTTCATGCCTCTGAATTAATGAATGAATCGACTGAAAAAAAAAACATACAATTAGTTACCAAGAGAAACCATCCTTGAGACTCGTCAAGAAAGGTCTGTTTTTGCGTGAGGGCGGGGACGGTTATTAGATTGGAAGCAAGCTGTGGGCAACAGCGGAAGCGAGAACACAGAAGGCGGCTCAGAGCCGAGCAGAGCAGAGAGGGGGTGGGGAGTGATCGCAGCCATCTCTGCGGGGAGAGCTTTGCTACAGGATTAGATACTTTGCTCCAGCAGCAAGTCAGCAGCCCAGCAGAGAAGCTAAAAACACCAAGGGTGAAGAATACAACCCCAAACAGCTGGAGTCTCTCGGGACCTGGCCACCCCTCCCCCACAGTGTCTCAGCACGCTCTCGGATCTCAGAGCGCAGGCGCAGCACAGTAGGACCCGTGCCTCACGGCTACCCTGCCCCTCCCCCAAAGAAAGCACCCTCCATTCAAGGGTTTTTTTCTTCTGTTTCTTTGATAGTTTGTCTTTGATTATTAGACAGAATGAGCAAGAAACTGAAAAAGACTTTAACCCTTGACAGCTTCTATACAGAGAAAGAGCAGACTCCAAATCCTGAGGAGACTAAAAACAAACAGTCCCCAGGTGAATCCCCAAAGGAGGAGATCATATGTTCCTCAGCACAGATGAATCTCATGGAAGAAATTAAAAAGGCTCTCACAAGGGAGCTAGAAGAAAAATGGGAAAAGGAGAGGGAGGCTTGGCAAAAGGAGAGGGAGGCTTGGCAAAAGAACCTGGAGAAGTCAGTTAAAGAGAGAGTGGATAAAGAAACCAAATCCTTGAAAAATAGGATTGGTGAACTGGAAAACAAAATTGGCGAAATGGAAAAAAATTCCACAGAACAAAAGAACTCAATGGGACAATTAGAAAAAAATCTTAAAAAAGTGAGTGAAGAAAACACTTCACTGAAAATCAGGGTCGAACAATTGGAATTGAATGACTCGAGGAGACAAGAAGAATCAGTCAAGCAAATCCAAAAAAATCAAACAATGGAAAAGAATGTGAAATACCTTCTGGGGAAGACAACAGACCTGGAAAACAGATCCAGGAGAGACAACCTGAGAATCATTGGACTCCCAGAAAAGTATGATGAAAAAAAGAGCCTGGACACTATTTTCCAGGAAATTATCAAAGAGAACTGCCCAGAAGTCTTAGAAACAGAGGGTAAAATAGATATTGAAAGAATTCATCGATCCCCTACTGAAAGGGATCCTAAAATCAAAACACCAAGAAATATAGTGGCCAAATGCCAGAACCCTCAGACGAAGGAAAAAATACTGCAAGCAGCTAGAAAAACCCAAATCAAGTATCGAGGAGCCACAATAAGGATCACCCAGGATCTGGCAGCATCCACATTAAAGGATCGAAGGGCCTGAAATATGATATTCCAAAAGGCTAAGGAACTTTGGATGCAACCAAAAATAACTTACCCAGCAAGATTGAGCATCTTTTTCCAGGGAAGAAGATGGATATTTAACGAAGTAAGTGAATTTCACCTATTTTTGATGAAAAAGCCAGAACTTAACAAAAAATTTGATCTACAAGTACAGAACTCAAGAGAAATCTAAAAAGGTAAAGATTAATCTTGAGAACTATATTTCGGCTATAAAGATGTATAAAGAATACAGATATACCTTGTTCTAGAAACTAGATGTGGAAAGGACATTGTACCAGAAAAAGGGGAAAGTGGGGGTACTACATTTCATGAAGAGGCAAAGAAAACCTATTATATCTGAGAGAAAGAATGGAGAGGGATGAATATAGTGAGTATTTTACTGCTTTCAGAATTGGCTTTAAGAGAAAAATTTTAGACATATTCAATCTATGGTGAAACTTCTCCCACCTCATTGAAAAGTGAGAAGGGAAAAGTGAAAAGGGAAGGAATAAGCTAAGTGGAAGGGAATACGGTAACTGGGAGGGAAAGGGGTAAGATAGGGGGAGGAACTCTAAGGGGGGGGAGGGATACTAAAAAAGGGAGGGCTGTGAGAAGCAAGTGGTGCTCACAAGCTTAATACTGGGAAGGGGGGGAAGGGGGTAAGAAGGGAGAAAAGCATAAACCGGGGTTAACAAGATGGCAAGTAATACAGAATTGGTCATTTTAACCATAAATGTGAATGGGGTAAACTCCTCCATAAAGAGGAAGCAGTTAGCAGAATGGATTAAAAGCCAGAATCCTACAATATGTTGTTTACAGGAAACACACCTGAAGCGGGGAGATACATGCAGGTTAAAGGTAAAAGGTTGGAGCAAAATCTACTATGCTTCAGGTGAAGTCAAAAAAGCGGGGGTAGCCATCCTGATCTCAGATCAAGCTAAAGCAAAAAATGATCTAATCAAAAGAGATAAGGAAGGGCACTATATCTTGCTAAAGGGTAGAATGAATAATGAAGCAGTATCTATATTAAACATATATGCACCAAGTGGTGTAGCATCTAAATTCTTAAAAGAGAAATTAAGAGAGCTGCAAGAAGAAATAGACAGTAAAACTATAATAGTGGGAGATCTCAACCTTGAACTCTCAGAATTAGATAAATCAAACCACAAAATAAATAAGAAAGAAGTTAAAGAGATAAATAGAATACTAGAAAATTTAGATATGATAGATCTCTGGAGAAAATGTAATGGGGACAGAAAGGAGTACACCTTCTTTTCAGCAGTTCATGGAACTTATTGAAAAATTGACCATATATTAGGACATAAAAACCTCAAACTCAAATGCAGTAAGGCAGAAATAGTAAATGCATCCTTTTCAGACCACGGTGCATTGAAAATTACATTCAATAAAAAGCCACGGGAAAGTAGACCAAAAAATAATTGGAAACTAAATAATCTCATACTAAAGAATGATTGGGTGAAACAGCAAATTATAGACATAATTAATAACTTCATCCAAGAAAATGATAATAATGAAACATCATACCAAAATGTATGGGATGCAGCCAAAGCGGTAATAAGGGGAAATCTCATATCTCTAGAGGCCTATTTGTATAAAATAGAGAAAGAGAAGGTCAATGAACTGGGCTTGCAACTAAAAATGCTAGAAAAGGAACAAATTAAAAACTCCCAGTCAAACACTAAACTTGAAATTCTAAAAATAAAAGGAGAGATCAATAAAATTGAAAGTAAAAAAACTATTGAATTAATTAATAAAAGTAAGAGTTGGTTCTATGAAAAAACCAACAAAATAGACAAACCCTTAGTAAATCTGATTAAAAAAAGGAAAGAGGAAAATCAAATTGTTAGTCTTAAAAATGAAAAGGGAGAACTTGCCACTAATGAAGAGGAAATTAGAGCAATAATTAGGAGTTACTTTGCCCAACTTTACGCCAATAAATTCGACAACTTAAATGAAATAGAAGAATACCTCCAAAAATATAGCTTGCCTAAACTAACAGAGGAAGAAGTAAATATCCTAAACACTCCCATCTCAGAAAAAGAAATAGAACAAACTATCAATCAACTCCCTAAGAAAAAATCCCCAGGACCAGATGAATTTACATCTGAATTCTATCAAACATTTAAAGATCAATTAACTCCAATGCTAAATAAACTATTTGAAAAAATAGGGATTGAAGGAGTCCTACCAAACTCCTTTTATGACACAGACATGGTACTGATACCTAAACCAGATAGGCTGAAAACAGATAAAGAAAATTATAGACCAATCTCCCTAATGAATATTGATGCTAAAATCTTAAATAAAATATTAGCAAAAAGATTACAGAAAATC
>JACYGW010087935.1:0-17768 GCA_016696395.1 Antechinus stuartii
GGCAAAAGTGCTTAAGGCAAAGTGAATAGGAGCTAAGAGTTCCCATTGTTTCAGGTATTTTGAAAAAAATATACCAATTTCCCCAATGTTCTATCTCTACCTCCCTTTTTTTTTTTTTTCCCCCGGAAAGGAATTATCAAATGACCATTCCCCATATAAATCCCAAGAGCAAATCAAAATCCCTACACATAACAGACTAATACAGTAGCATTTCCTAAAAAGGCCTAAAAACATATCAGCAATAATTACACAGTTTTAACAAATCCCATCCCAAGTCTTAAACACACAGTAATAGATGATCCAGGCAAGGTTTAACAGTCAGTCATCAACCATTCCCAAAGTCCCTCATGTCAGTCCAAAGTACACTCGATGCAGGATCAAGTCCATGGTCTCATTCTAAAACTGCTACTTCAGGCTGTGAAGTGATAGGAGGCTCTCATTCCTTGCAAAGTGGGTGTGTCATGCTGGCAATCAAAGCTGATCAAAGCTGATCCAGGTTCCAGAAGCAAGATTCAATATCTGTAATTTGACCAAAATCTAGAACAAAAACACAAATCTAACACACAAAGATTAGATCAGTCTCAGATAGACTCAGTTCATCAGACTGTTGCAAAACATGAGGAGGCCAAAATAAATTGAAGAGCAGTTTCCTATGTGAAGAGACGAGTTTGCTTTACAGGCCAAGCAAACGGCTGCAGTCTTACAGACCCCTGTTAATTGTCCACTTATCATGTAGAAATCTTAAAAGGAACAAAACACAAATATCCAGTAACAGACAGATGACCAGGCGAAATAGTTGCCCAAGCATTTAGGATACAATGATTACATATGACCAGACTGAAAATAGCAAGGCATGACATAATTGAATTGCATTCACAATTCTATTGACCATTGTTCTGATCAGAGAGAGATCAGTTACAGAAGGAAAAATTCAAGAACATAACTATAACATAACATAAGCAGTTGAGTTTTAACAGCTTATCAATCAATTGTCCGAGTAACTGTCAGAGAGTGGAGCTTTAAAACTCCCAAATAGCATTAACTAATTAACTCTAAGCCCAAAAACTCCAATAACAGATGTCATTAAATTTCTGATAAATCTTAAACAGTTACCATAACCTTACAATAATAACAGAAAGAAATTTCGCCTCAGTAAGTTCACAACTTAGAACAATTATTATATCTAGGTAGATGTTACATGAGTGAACATTATACATACAAATCATTTTGCTTTTAAAATACCCAATACATAGAAAAACATCCCAAATTGCATATTGTCCATAACAGAAACATTTTCAAAAGGACAAAGAAAAAACCATTATGTTCAGAGGCCCTTAAATAACCTCAGGATGACCCAATACAAAATTTAAACTTATACAAAAAACCCAATTCCACATAAAAGAATTCAAGAACATAGCAATTAAACTTTTAGAAATACTCAGACCAAAGTATGGATCACATTTACGACCATTTTCTTAACCAAGAAAACCTTTATGAAGAAACAAATATTCAATCAATTAACCTAAAAATAAGCATGTCCTTAAAAATCACACTTTGCTGCACTGCCGCAATCAGATAAGAAAAAAACGGCAGGAACACACTTTAGAGGGGTGAGGGAGGAGAGGATTCCACATGCTACCCTTCCCCTAGTCCTGACCCCTAGGAAAAAAAAAAAAAAACTTCCCTCGGGTTCCCCACTCAATTTCCTACATGGGGATCCTTTTCAAGATTTAACCCATCAGTTTCCCAATATCAGGTTTCTTCCCAAATCCACCCATTTCCAACTTTCTCTTTCCCTCTGACTACATACTTAAACAATCTCCTTAAAGAACTTTCCTTCCCAGATGCTCCTTTGGTAAAGTAGCAGAAGGCAGTGGGGCTGGGTGACTCCTTCCCCCACCTCTTCACCTACTCCCAAAAGTCTTTCTTTCACCTTTCTAATACCATTCGAACCTTTAATTTCCCTTGCAAATCAGTCCTTCCTAAATCACATGCATTCCTCTTTCCTTTTCCCATCAAAAACCTGTAAGATTCAACCCTATAGTGAATAATAAACCTCCAAAAACCCACACATGTCCAGCAGAGCTGGTTTTAAAGTATTAACTTATGTTAACAAATTTCAGAAGGTAACAAACTGAATCAAACTAATACAGCTGTTTTTTAAAAGTTTTTTCTTCTACCACATTTCTTCTAACATAGCATCTTATCTCTAGAGCTTTTTATTGCCCAGGCCAGGCTAAGCTTGAATTTTATTGCTCTTTACTCTAGTAGGCTTTTCCTAATGCAAATTTTCCTTAATCAATGTTCTTAAAACTTAACAAAGCTTTTAAATCAGCAAAAACAGATTAGGGGCTTTTTCCAGGATTCCCTACCCTCAGAGAGAAGTTTTGTTTCCTTTTTCCCTTGGGGCTTCTGTGAACTTCCAAGGAAGCCCATTTGGTGCTTTTTTCTGCCTTCACAGAGAATGCTTAGATATTCCATTCAAACGTCTTTCCTTTAAAATGTTAGCACCTGCTCTTCTATATATTTTTTTAACTTTCCAAACTTTCAAATCCCTTTCAATCTATTTTTTTTTTCATTTCCTTTTTTTTTTAAATTTCTTCCTTTCTCTCCCTTTTCTCCCTTTTTCTCACAGGCTGCTGCAGTCAGCCAGAGACAGAGAGAGAGAGAGAAAGATTTTTCAAACTTCTTGATATTTTCTAAGCCTGCAACACAGAGGCTGAATCCTTATCTCTTACAAGCTTATTTTAACTTTTAACACAGACACACACAGACAAACATGGAGCTCCAATTTACTATGCACAGTTGCAACGTTGTTTTCCAACCAACAACATAACAGACAAACTACACAGAACATAGAACATATATCACACAGACTACACAGTTATACAGATTCCATGACATTCAAGATTTTTTAAAGCATGAGAACAACAATTTTCTCAATCGTTGACACCCTGTCTGTTTCAGGAGCTGTTCAGTGAACTTGAGTGTTTCGATCTTCTCTTCAGGTTCCAAGGTGTCTTGGTCTCGTAACTGATGATAAAAGGTGTGGTTTTTTGTGATCACAGAATCTACTTGAGATTTAACGAAAGTGGTTAGTTTATTAAAGGCCCAAGGGCCAAAAGAAAGGAGGAGAAGGAGTCCCACAAGAGGGCCAAGAAGACTAGGGAGAAGAGTAGATAGCAAAGGGGAAGTGGAGAACCAGTTCTTATGCCAGGATTCATTCTTTTCTCTTTCCTGTTTTCTTTTTTCCAGACTGTCCCTAACTTTTTGTAGGCTGTTTTCAACAAGGGCAAGTTTATCTGAATAAAAGCAGCATTCCTCCTTGAGGGCTGCACAAAGACCTCCTTGTTGTAAGAAGAGAAGGTCTAAGCCTCTTCTGTTTTGCAGGACGACTTCAGCTAAGGATGCTATTGAGTCTTTAAGGTGTTTAAGTCCTGCTTGCAATTCCTGTAAATCCTTATCTATAGCAGCGCTCAATTGGGAATATTGTTTGTCATTTTGTATGAGGGAGGCTATACCCGTCCCCGTTCCTACCGCTCCTAGGCCAAGGAGGACGGTCAGGGTTAATGCAGTAAGGGGTTCCCTCCTGGTCCTGAAATTGCCAGTACTATTTCTTTCCCAGATATCAAGGAAATCATCGGCCTGGTGTATATTAATATGAGGGAAGAGAAAGACAGAAACGCAGTAATCGCGTTTTTTGATAAAAGATCGGGCATCCAGAAATGTAGTAAGGCCAGCAGAGCAGGCAAAATACGAGCCGTCAGGAGTGGCCACATATTGCCACATCAGGTTGACAGGTATGGTGTGGTTGCAAACGCCTTCAAGCTGTTTGGGAGGAAGCATGTTAGGTCCTAGGAGACAAATTCCAATGAATTGATCAAACTGTTCTGTTAGCCCAGTGGGGTCTTCTATCAAGGACCTCATTTCCTTCTTAAAGGCTCTGACTTCTGTGGTGCTCAGGGGAGCGTTCACAAATCCTATACCTCCCTGGGCCGAAGGAACCTCTCTTAAGGGATATAATTTAGGACTTGGGGTTTTAGTTCCCGGCAAAGGATAATTTCGGATATCTCTTTGAATTTGATCTAATTCCTTCCTTAAAGAGGAGAATGACTCTTTTTGGAGTCCAGGTGGGGTCAATCGAATTAAATCCTCCCGTGCCCTGAGGGGCCCCGGAGGAGCTGATGGGATTAAGTCCTCACCTTCCCTTTCCTAAGACCATGGCTTCTTCTGGGGGTGGGGATAAGTATGGAGGAGGGAGAGATAACAATGGGTCCCATTGCTGGGTCTTTAAAGTTTCTTCCTTCCGAGTCCTTTACACTTGGACTCTTACTCAACATTATAGAAGCCCCGGAAAGCCATAGTCCTGCATATAGAACCTCCTCTGGATTAACAGGTTCTTTGTTATTAACACACAAATTCAGTATTTGGCACACCCAATCCCAATTTTCAAGGGAGCCAAATTTAGGCCAAATAGTGCCTCCACCAATGTCTTTGTCACCCCAGACAAAGCAGCAATACCTTATCATCTTTTTCTTGCTTTTTCCTTTATATTTTGGCAGTTTGTTCCAATTACTTAATTTGTTTCCCGAGGGACTATCTACCGGTATTCTCTGATCATTTTTCTCATTTCTCTCCGCGAGGGCTGGCTGGGACTGGGCCACACCCATTGAATTTGGACGGAATCTAAATTCCAAAAACACCCAAACACGCCAATTGTCGCCAATTGACTCCAGTCACCCTAGAAGGCCTAGTCAAGCCTACCTGTCCAGAGACCTAGAGTTTAAGACTCAGGGCCTCACAGCATCCTATGAGCGACAAATCCCCCCAAGACTGCAAGAGTTTCCTAGCGAGCTCAAATTAGCCCGGGCATTTGAGCCTCAAGTCAGGGGCCTAGCCCTGCCTTCCATCAACATACAGTGTAAAAGGCCGGTCATCTTTCTCAAAAGGCAAGGTGGGAGTGGCCCCAAGTACTTGGGCGAAGTAAACCTTTAAAGAAACTCTAGCCCCAGGAAGTAAAAAAGCTTAGCAGCAACCATAGTGTGGCCACAAATTAAAATAGTTATTTAAGGCAGTTTTACTTCTGGTCTATGCAATCACACCTGAACTCAAAACTCCCAGCAAATATTAGCTGCAGTCCCAAAGGATTTTATCTTCTACATCAGTTATCATTAATCAAGGACTTCAGATAAAATCTAGTTCAAGAATCACAGTAAAGGGTTTACAGCTTATACAGCTATCTTTCTTATCTAAGTAGACAGTTTTAAATTTAACATTACACAGATCTTGAAGTTCACAAGTAACTGAACCAAACTTCATATAACTTACAATTGCCCATCAGAGATGACAAATTTTAAGGCATAACTCAGTTACAAATTACCCAATACCTCTAGAAAACACACCATCTAAGTAGGAAGGTAAACTATCCCATCTTAGTCCCTCAGCATCTCAAAGAATGAGAGAGGGAAAACAGGGAACAAGTCTAGAGAACATGAGAAAAGCACACGGGAAAGACAGACTTCTTTCCTAAGGGTATTCACCGAATTCTTAAATGGCTTCAGTTTCTCTCATTTACTCATTTCTTGCTGCAGTCAAGGAATGAGGGGAGAAAGGAAATAAAAAGCCATCTTCCAAAGAATTTAATTTGCCTTAACCTGAAATTTTATTCCCCAGCCATCATTCCAAAGGTCTTTCTTGAAGCTGCAACCTGGCCAGGGTTGGAGCCCAGGAAAAAAACCCTTTGTTGGCAGGGACATAGAATGCCAATCCAGAAAAGAATAGAACCAGAACCGAGGGTACTAAGAGCAAAAGGTCTTAGGACTAAGAAAATTAGGAGCAAAAGAGTTCCCACCTGTAGGGTTAGGTAGGAAAGTGTGAGACAGACAGACCTAGCCTGGCTTACCTAGATTATCTCTCCATAAGCAGCTAAGAGAGTTTTAAGTAGTGCCCTGAAGCTAAGAAAAAAAACCGAGAGCAGTTTAAAATCCCATCTTTGTAGACAGCCTTGTGAGCATGCGAAAGCATAATTCTGAGGCTTCTACAGACGCAGGATGACCAAATCAGGGAAACTGAGTCCCGTTTAAATGTATAGGACGAGCACACGTCCCGAGGGCTAGAAGCTGCGGCTTTAATAGCCAGGTAAAGGTCTGGAAGGGGCGCGGCTCACTTGTCCAAATTGCTAGCAAATTTCTATTTTAAAAGTTGGTGACAACTTTTCCGGAGATTTGAGAAGATTTAGATTGAGTCCCCAATCTCCCCACTGTACAGTAACCCCGAGAAGGGGACAGGATAGGAGCATTTAAACGGCAGGTTGCCAAGTCACATGGGAGAGGTCCGAACCAGGCCTCGAGTTCTACACTCCCCACTCCATGGAAGAAGGGGGAGAAAAGGCCAGAACGAGGGTGGGGGAGGAAGAGATGCCATCTTACCCAGCGCAGTGCGTCTTGAATGGCGAGGGCTCCTCTGGCGATTCCACGCTGGAACTTGAAGGCAGGGCAGCTCATCTAAGCCCCCAAATCTTGCTGGGAGAGCAAAACCTGAAGGGACGACCGCTTACCCCTGTCCAGGGAGTAGCTGCCGTGGGCAGAGACATTCTCTAAACTCACCCCAATTTAGTGACCTTTCTCCTCGTGGCTACAGCCTGACCATTAGAGACTCCATTGCATTTAACAGTGGCATGGGAGAAGGGTTCAAACACAGCTCCTCTTACGTTTCTCCGGCTATCCCCCCAGAACAGAGCAAAGAGAGCGCTGGCCTGGGACCCCCGAGAAGGGTAAGGTCCCCAGAACGGCCACATGACCACTCTTTGGTCTGGGGTGGTGTTAAAGAGACACTTCCTCTCGTGTCTCAACAGTTCCTGCTGGAGAGCAGGACTATCTGGTGACGAGAAAAAAAAGATTAGAAATGCATTGAGATGCAAAGGAAGGGCCTTTCTCTCTCCAAAGGATTTGGACAGAGGGAGTTTCTTCAAGCAAAGCATCTGCCCCAGGGCAGACTTTAGGGGCAGGGGAGTGTCTAGATCAAAGTAGCAGCCTTTTCACCTGAAATGGAAGTAGGGTGAGACGGAACACAGATATTCTCCCTACTACCTTTAGAGATAGAGTTAGACCAAAGAAAGAACGCAGATTCTTCCCGGAAGAATACTGCCTGAACAGCTCAAAACCCAGATTGGTTCTGAGTGCGCCCCGAAAAGGTCGGGGTCCAGTTTGATCGCCAAATTATCTAGCTTCCGGTAGACAGCCTTGTGTTTCGTCAGGGAACCAAATGTTGAGGTCTAGCTTTGGGGTACCTAAATGAAATTAGGGTTAAGGTCTAGTGGCAGGTTTGGGGTATTTCAAGCGAAAAGGATCTATGGACTGCGCAACATACTTTCTTTGGAAAGGGGCCACTGGTCAAACCAGACTGGAGTGTTTTGATCTTGTCCGCCTGCAGGCTGGGCGGACCAGTGGCCCTTATAAAAAATGGTTCTGAAAACCAAGGCCAGCACGGCCAGGTGTGGCTGTACTTGTAAAGGCTGATTGATACCTTGGTTATTTTTCCCTAATCCTTGTTGAGGGAGAAAACCCTGGCTTAGCATTTGTCTTGTGACTACAAAATTGGGGCTGCACATAATAATACCCATTTGTGAGAGAATATCTCTTCCCCATAGGTTAATAGGTAGATTAGGAACTATGTAAGGGCGGACCGTGCCCGTATTTCCCTCAGCGTCTTCCCAAGTTATCTGAGGACCCGGGGGTAATTGCCGAACCCTGCCGTTGTTAGAGGCTCCTTCAATGACTTCATTAATTAATGCCCAGAGGGGGAAAACATTTACAACATTCGGCCCTTCTTGTTTTAGCAAATTATTTAGGTCTCGGCCAACCTTCTGCCATTTCCCGGGGTGTATTTCAGGGCCATTTACAATAAACCAAGGACGGACCTTATCTATGTATATAAAGAATTTTATGAGGTCCTTCTTTTTTATTTTTATGCCTCTTTCCTTAAGATTTCCTTTAAGATCTTTAAGGAATATTTGTTCTTTAGATAAATGCGATCTCATAGTACCGACAATCGCGAAAACTTACCTCTACCCTTACGGGGTTCCGTAGAGACCGTAAATTCTCTCGCGGAATGCTCGGGAGCGATGTCGGGCCGAGGTCCACTTCGAGGCCCACGTTGGGCGCCAGTTGTCCTGTCCGGCAGGACATCAACAGTGGGTCATCGAGTGGAGCCGGGGCCGAGGAGGAGCAAAGGCTCTGTAAGACAACAGTCTGTAAAACACGCCGTGTTTGGGAACAGGATCGGAGAGACAGAGAGGCAACTCAAGATTTAAGATGGTGAATGTTTCTGTTTAATGAATGAAGAGAGTTTAATTAAATAGGAAATTGAGTGGGGGGTTACAATGAGAAGAATGTCGGACCATAGGTGTGGCAGAAATCCTGGAGTATACTATTATCTAGATCTTGGGCGGAGATGACACATTATCTAATCTCAGGAATTTAGGGTGTTTGCTGCTCTTCTTAGCTCTTTGTCTCCTGCCTCCAAGGACATGGTAATGTTCAAGGACATGGTCTCTTGGCATATCCTCAAGAGCATGGTCTCTGGCAGAAGTGCAAATACCTGCAGGCTATCCCCATTGAAATACCAAGTGGAAAGCTTCTAAGAGGTAGCTTAGTAGTGTGTCTGGAACCTCCGCAGTAATCACAGACTTTCACCTCCTGAACTGCTTGTGGAGTCTGAGTCTGGAAAGACTGAATGAAGCTCAGCTGCTCAGAAACACTAGGCCCAGATGTGCTGCAGACATGTGGCCCCCGGCAAGAAGCAACTAGCACTCAGTGAGTACAGAGGCAGTAAGGCAGGGTGCTGCTGGATAGGGGCACTTGCTGGAAAGTGGAGTGCTTGTTTTGGGGTTCCTGGTGAGGGAAATAACCCAGGCAATAGAATTCAAGGTGGCCATAGTAATTCATAATTTAGAAATAATTTATTTGTAACTGGCCTAGATAGAGTGCATGGCCAGGATGGACCTCCAGAAGGATTCTGGCATGGTTCCGTGCCCAACTTAAGTAGCCTTATAAGCATTCTTGTTCACCCTTGCTGGCACCTTTGACATTAAACAGTGACTCGAGTTTTACAACAGGAGATTGGGGGTTTTACAGGATGAAAGGAGAATCCACCTGGGCAAATGTTCTAACATAGATAGGGATCAGGGTTAGGCAACCATCTTCCCGGAACAGATACCCTTAGGAGCATATGTTGATCTGGCCCTTTGAAGTGCAAAAGAAGCCCCCTAATCTATTTTTTATTTTAATTTTATTTTATTTAATAATAACTTTGTATTGACAGAATCCATGCCAGGGTAATTTTTTACAACATTATCCCTTGCACTCGCTTATGTTTCGATTTTTCCCCTCCCTCCCGCCACCCGCCCCCCCCAGATGGCAAGCAGTCCTATATATGTTAAATATGTTGCAGTATATCCTAGATACAATACATATTTGCAGAACCGAATAGTTCTCCTGTTGCACAGGGAGAATTGGATTCAGAAGGTAAAAAATAACTCGGGAAGAAAATCAAAAATGCAAATAGTTCACATTCGTTTCCCAGTGTTCCTTCTTTGGGTGTTGCTGTTTCTGTCCATCATTTATCCATTAAAACTCAGTCAGGTCTCTTTGTCATAGAAATCAACTTCCATCAGAATACATCCTCATACAATATCGTTGTCCAAGTGTATAATGATTTCCTGGTTCTGCTCATCTCATTCAGCATCAGTCCATGTAAGTCTCTCCAAGCCTCTCTATATTCATCCTGCTGGTCATTCCTTATAGAGCAATAATATTCCATAACCTTCATATACCACAATTTACCCAGCCATTCTCCAATTGATGGGCATCCATTCATTTTCCAGTTTCTAGCCACTACAAACAGGGCTGCCACAAACATTTTGGCACATACAGGTCCCTTTCCCTTTTTTAGTATCTCTTTGGAGTATAAGCCCAATAGAAACATTGCTGGATCAAAGGGTATGCACATTTTGATAACTTTTTGGGCATAATTCCAGATTGCTCTCCAGAATGGTTGGATTCGTTCACAGCTCCACCAACAATGCATCAGTGTCCCCGTTTTCCCGCATCCCCTCCAACATTCATCATTATTTTTTCCTGTCATCTTAGCCAATATGACAGGTGTGTAGTGATATCTCAGAGTTGTCTTAATTTGCATTTCTCTGATCAATAGTGATTTGGAACACTCTTTCATGTGAGTGGTAATAGTTTCAATTTCATCATCTGAAAATTGTCTGTTCATATCCTTTGACCATTTACCATTTGGAGAATGGCTTGATTTTTTATAAATTTGAGTCAGTTTTCTATATATTTTGGAAATGAGGCCTTTATCAGAACCTTTAATTGTAAAGATGTTTTCCCAGTTTGTTGCTTCCCTACTAATCTTGTTTGCATTCGTTCTGTTTGTACAAAGGCTTTTTAATTTGATATAATCAAAATTTTCTATTTTGTGATCAGTAATGGTCTCTAGTTCATCTTTGGTCACAAATTTCTTTCTCCTCCACAAGTCTGAGAGATAAACTATCCTATATTCCTCCAATTTATTTATAATCTCGTTCTTTATGCCTAGGTCATGGACCCATTTTGATCTTATCTTGGTATATGGTGTTAGTGTGGGTCCTTGCCTAATTTCTGCCATACTAATTTCCAGTTATCCCAGCAGTTTTTATCAAATAATGAAATCCTATCCCAAAAGTTAGAGTCTTTGGGTTTGTCAAACACTAGATTACTATAGTTGACTATTCTATCTTGTGAACCTAACTGTCCTGTCCAGCAGGACATCAACAGTGGGTCAGCGAGGGGAACCGGGGCCGAGGGGGAGCAAAGGCTCAGGAAGACAACAGTCTGGGAAGACACATGTGCCTGGGAACAGGATCGGAGAGACAGAGAGGCAACTCAAGGTTTAGGTTGGTGAATGTCTCTGCTTTATTGTGTCTTCAAGGAGTTTATATATGTTTTTGACCACGTAGGCAAGGAGGGAGAACATTTTGTGCACACTGTCACGTAGGCAAGGAAAAGAGTATTTCGTGCACAATGTCACGTAGGCAAGGAGAAGAAAATTTCGTGAAAAACGTGTTTATGACGGTTGGGGGTAACAAAACTTTTGTTTGTAACAATCAGATAAGGGGCTCAAGTGTTTGAATATCCTGAAAGGATGGGATGGAAAGGGGGAATGGGTGAGGGGTTGGGGCTTGAAGGTTCAGTCTCTAGCATGTCCCCCGTTTTTGTTTTTTCAAATGATAAGGTGAAGGGCCTGTCTTAGGCTACGTGACCTGCCTACTGGTATGGGGAGTGAGCAGACGGTATCCAAGCCAAGTATGCCAGGGCATGTAATGAACTCGGACATGGAAGGCCGGGGCCTTAGGACCTCCGTGCAGGGGTCTTTTCCTAATCCGCCTCTGAACACATCCACCATCCAGGGTCACGATAATCCCGTCATTGGCTCCATCACAGCTTATCTACTGAATACGGAGTGGGGGGGGGGGGGCGGGGGGCACCACCCGGGACCCGACCGTGTCTGGATCTGCGGCGGGGGTGGAACGGGGCGCGGGGGATGAGGATGTCGAAGTTCAGAAAAAATTATTACATTCAATGTGCTTATATACAATAAAGAGTGCAGCAATTACACATTATATAGAATGTAAGGTACGGGAGGCAATCTCCCAAAAAGGAAAAATTCTCAAGTGATTGGTACAATTAAACAGGTGTTATACAGATTCCATGACATTCAAGATTTTTTAAAGCATGAGAACAACAAGTCTCTCAATCGTTGACACCATGTCTGTTTCAGGAGCTGTTCAGTGAACTTGAGTGTTTCGATCTTCTCTTCAGGTTCCAAGGTGTCTTGGTCTCGTAACTGATGATAGAAGATGTGTCTTTTTGTGATCGCAGAATCTACTTGAGATTTAACGAAAGTGGTTAGTTTATTAAAGGCCCAAGGGCCAAAAGAAAGGAGGAGAAGGAGTCCCACAAGAGGGCCAAGAAGACTAGGGAGAAGAGTAGATAGCAAGGGGGAAGTGGAGAACCAGTTCTTATACCAGGATTCATTTTTTTCTCTTTCCTGTTTTCTTTTTTCCAGACTGTCCCTAACTTTTTGTAGGCTGTTTTCAACAAGGCCAAGTTTATCTGAGTAAAAGCAGCATTCCTCCTTGAGGGCTGCACAAAGACCTCCTTGTTGTAAGAAGAGAAGGTCTAAGCCTCTTCTGTTTTACAGGACGACTTCAGCTAAGGATGCTACTAAGTCTTTAAGGTGTTTAAGTCCTGCTTGCAATTCCTGTAAATCCTTATCTATAGCAGCGCTCAATTGGGAATATTGTTTGTCATTTTGTATAAGGGAGGCTATACCTGTCCCCGTTCCTACCGCTCCGAGGCCAAGGAGGACGGTCAGGGTTAATGCAGTAAGGGGTTCCCTCCTGATCCTGAAATTGCCAGTACTTTTTCTTTCCCAGATATCAAGGAAATCATCGGCCTGGTGTATATTAATATGAGGGAAGAGAAAGACAGAAACGCAGTAATCGCATTTTTTGATAAAAGATCGGGCATCCAGAAATGTGGTAAGGCCAGCAGAGCAGGCAAAATAAGAGCCGTCAGGAGCGGCCACATATTGCCATGTCAGGTTGACAGGTATGGTGTGGTTGCAAACGCCTTCAAGCTGTTTGGGAGGAAGCATGTTAGGTCCTAGGAGACAAATTCCAATGCCAGTGACTTTACTGACAGTCAGGCCTTGTTCTTCTTCTTTGCCCCATCTAAGTTGGGAGATATCATTTGTAAATGGGGGGGGGGGTAAAGTGTGCCATGCCCTCGTAAAAAGGGGGGCTTGAGGAGTAGCACATCCAGCAGTTTTCTAAAGAGGAGATGTTAAGTTGGTGTATAGCTTGTATGGAGGCGTTTACCACCGTGAGGATGGTTGATTTTGGTGGGGAAGGGCCGGGAAGAAGGGTGGGGCGAAAAAATGTTGGGCTGGGCCGGGATGGGATCGGGGGGTGGAGGGAACTGAGTAGGGGGTCTAGCTCGTGATTCGGGTGAGTATTGTGGTCTGAGCTGTGTATTGGGTCCGATGGCAACAGGGTTATTTGACTGGGGGAACTCTTTAAGGAGCTTGATGGTAAATATTAGTCCATCATCATACCGTTCTTTGTATAACCTTATCCCCCAGGTGGCTCCTCTATCCCATGAGGGATACTCCTTCCCTTTTTCTGAAAAGGTAATCCTAAGGGGGTGGCACCATCCTGCACACTCTGGTAGGTTTGTCCAACCTGTACTCCCCTGTTGGTGGTGGGTATAGTTAGCTGTTACAGTAATGAAATCCCATGAGGATGAAGGTTTCCAATAAGTATCCCCTGTCGTTTCACATCCCCAACTACGACAGTAGTAATCAGATAGGCCACCGCATTTCGAGTTTAAGGCACGGTCCCTATGATAACCGGGGCAGACGTAGAAGGTGATAGTTCTCAGCATGCTTCTCCTGCTATGCGCACCACAGCCTCCCCATGGGTCAAGACCAAGCCTCCCCAGAGGGGAGGGAGAGGAGGGGGCCTTATGTTGATCGCGATATCCCTCTAAATCCCAATTGGCCGGGGCCCCTAGGGCTAGTTTACACAGGTCTGGATGTAATGTGGGCCAAGGAGTTTGTGTAGCAGTGGTGCTTGTGCTCCAGATAACGTTCTGCCAGGAATTCAGAACCACCCAGGTGTAATTGTAAAGCTGATATGGGGTGGCCATAACACAGATGGGAATGATAATGGGGAGTATGAAGGGTATCATGTCGTTCTGAGTGTGAATAGGTTATACGTTACCAAAAGGGCTTATCCTCTCACTCCGTTCGTCTTCTCGTCCTGTAAAAGAACAGAAAGGATTTTCTCAGGGTTGTTCCCTGGGTGAATTAACAGGTTTAATTAGGCGATCTGGGAGACATCTGGCATTTTGAGCTTGAGAGTCATAGATACAGGCATGTCCTTTTCCCCATATGAGAACAGGGTCAGGGCCATGCATTGATTGGTCATAGGGTCTCTCCATTTTGCTTGTGCATAATTGTCTACCGTGGAGGGGTGCCAAAGGCGGTCTGCTGCAGATTTTCCTTCTGCATCAAGGGTTAAGAAATTCAGCACAAAAAGGGCGTGGTTCAGTAGGTTTTTAGGATTGGCTGCACGGGAATACAGGGTTTCAGGGCCTGACTGTAATTTTGAAATCATCCTTTTCAAAGTTTGATGGGCCCTTTCGACAATGCCTTGGCCCTGAGGGTTGTATGGAATCCCTGTGATATGCTTAATGGCCATGTGTGCACAGAATTGCTTAAAAGAGGAGCTAGTATATCCTGGGCCATTGTCTGTTTTAAGGGTTTTAGGTTTGGGGACGGAGACTAAGGAGGCTATGATATGACTGATGACATGTTTAGTGGCTTCTCCTGTTTGCAAGGAGGTGAAAAGGAAGCCGCTAAAGGTATCTATAGAAACATGAATATACTTTAATTTTCCAAAAGATGCTAGGTGAGTAACATCCATTTGCCAAAGTTCACCAGGGACGAGACCGCGGGGATTAATCCCCAGGTGTGGTTCAGGGAGGTGTACCAAACATCCTGGGCACCGTTTAACTATTTGTCTGGCCTGTTCTCTAGTGATCCTATACAGTTGGCGCAGCATATGGGCATTAAGGTGGTGTAAGTCATGTGCTTTGATGGCAGCATCTATAGGAGATGTATGTAGGGCTACAGCTAGAAGAGGTTTTCTTGTAGCGAGATCTACTATATTGTTGCCTTCTGTCAGAGGGCCAGGCAAATCAGAATGCGCTCTGACATGGCAGATATAGAACGGATGACTTCTTTTCAGAATAAGTTTTTGTATTTGACAGAACATAGGCGATGCATTGGTGGAAGGCTTTATGTAAGGCACGGTTTCGAGCAGCGGGATAGAGTGGGCAATATAGGCACTATCAGTGTAAATATTCATGGGGCCGAGAACGTTTTCAAAAACCCAAAGCAAGGCTGCTAATTCTACAAGTTGAGCCGAGGTGTAGGAGGTATGAAAGGATGTGAGGACCGCGTCTACTGTGATTGCTGCCATGCCTGAGGAGGAGCCATTAGTAAAGACTAAATGGGCCTCAGGTAGGGGGGTAGTCTTAGTGATGCGAGGGAAAGTGACCGGTATTTCTTTAAGGAACTGTACAAGCCTATCTGGTGGATAGTGATTATTAATAGTCCCATGATAAGAAATTAGAGCGATGACCCATGTGTCATCATTTTGCTGAAGCCAAGATAGCTGTGTGTTAGTATATGGACAGACAATATGATCTGGTTCTTTTCCAAAGAGTTTCACTGCTAAAATCCTGCCTTCCTGTAAGATGTTAGCTATAAGGAGTGGATAGGTGGAGAGCACTTTACTGGGGGTTGTTGGGGCATGTATCCAATATAAAGGCTTTTCTTGCCATAATAGCCCAGTAGGAGAGAAATGTATGGAAAATACAAGAAGCCACAGTTTTTTCTGGGGATTATAGTATCCCATTTTTTGTATAGAGATGGCTTGGTTGACCTTTTGTAAGGCAGCTTCACCCTCTAGCGTCAACTTACATGGTGACGTGGGGTTGGAGTCTCCCTTTAAAATATCAAAGAGGGGTTTAAGGTCACCTGTCGTTAATTTCAAATAAGGACGCAGCCAATTTATATCCCCTAATAATTTTTGGAAATCATTCAAGGTGTGCAAGTGGGTGGTACGGACCTGGGCTCTCTGGGTGATGACATGACTGAGGTGGAGCTCAAATCCAAGAAAAAATTGAGGAGAGGCAAACTGGACCTTCTCTGGGGAGATATGTAATCCTCTTTCATTTAAGGCCATTGTCAGCTGCTGGGTAATTATATGTAATTCTTGTTCATTAGGGCCGGCCATGAGGATGTCATCCATGTAATGAATTATATAAAGATGGGGGTACTTCAAGCGAAAAGGATCTATGGACTGCGCAACATATTTCTGACAAAGGGTGGGGCTGTTGGTCATGCCTTGAGGGAGAACTTTCCACTGAAACTGGGGGGAGGGACCCACACAGTTAGTAACGGGGAGGGTAAAGGCAAACCTTTTGGAATCTTCAGGGTGTAAGGGGATGGAAAAAAAAGCAGTCTTTGAGATCTATAACAATCTTATGAAAGCCAGCAGGAATCGCTATAGGAGTCGGCAAGCCTGGTTGTAAAGCTCCCATAGGGACCATGGTTTTATTAACTGCTCTCAGGTCATGCAATAATCTCCAAGAGCCTGATTTCTTTTTGATGACAAATATTGGGGTATTCCATGGCGAATTTGAAGGTTCTATATGACCTTCGATTAATTGTTGTTGTATTAGAGTCACTGCAGCCTCCAGTTTTTCTTTGGAAAGGGGCCACTGGTCAAGCCAGATGGGAGTGTCGGTTTTCCAAGTGATCTTGTCCGCCTGCAGGCTGGGCGGACCAGTGGCCCTTATAAAAAATGGTTCTGAAAACCAAGGCCAGCACGGCCAGGGTGTGGCTGTACTTGTAAAGGCTGATTGATACCCTGGTTATTTTTCCCTAATCCTTGTTGAGGGAGAAAACCCTGGCTTAGCATTTGTCTTGTGACTACAGAATTGGGGCTGCACATAATAATACCCATTTGTGAGAGAATATCTCTTCCCCATAGGTTGATAGGTAGATTAGGGACTATGTAAGGGCGGACAGTGCCTGTATTTCCTTCAGCGTCTTCCCAAGTTAATAACTGGGAAGATTCCATAGTGTCACATGCTTGTCCTATACCCTGGAGGTAAGTGAGGGAGGGTTGCATGGGCCAGGTATTAGGCCAATGTGTGGCAGAGATGATTGTGGCGTCAGCTCCTGAGTCTATCAGACCAGAGAACGACTTGCCTTGTAGCTTAAGGGTTAAGGTGGGTCTTTCTTGGGATAGGGCCTGTATCCAATAGATATCTGAGGACCCGGGGGTGGATTCTCCCCTTTGTGCTCTAATGGCTGGGTATGAAGTATCTAGGGGGAGGGGTACGGCTTGCGCTAAATGCTGATGAGGTTTAATTGAAATGGTGGTATTTAAGGCAGAAGCAATGACCTTAATTTCTCCCTTGTAATCATTATCTACCAGCGTGGGGTGGATCATTAGCTCTTGGAGAGTTGAGGAGGCGCGACCAATGATAAGAAAGAAGGTATTGTCAGGAGGGGGTCCAAATACACCTGTGGCGAGGGCTTGGGGGCCATCCTCAGGTTTTAGTATTGTGGGGGTGGTGGTACACAGGTCCACTCCCACACTTCCTGCTGTGGCCCTGAGGAGTTTTGAACTGGGATTATCCCCGTGGCTGTCTGGACAGATCCTTGAGGGGTCCGGGGCGGACCCCGCCGGCCGTTTCCCGGCAGGGGGGGTAATGCTTTTCCTTCCACATCATATGTGGATTTACAAGTGTTGCTCCAATGAAACCCTTTTCTACATCTGGGGCATAGACTAGTGGGTGTTGGATGCTTATTCTGAGGGGGCAGTGGATTATTGTTAGATGGTCTCATGATATTAGAAGGGCATTGTTTAGCAAAATGTCCTTCTGCTCCACACTTGAAACATGTTCTGGGACTGCTGTTTATAACTGCTCCTATAGTCAGAACCGCCTCTGACATACTTTTCATAGGGTCCTGTAAAGCCAGTACTGCCTGGGACATCTTTTCAAGCTTTGCGGTTGTAGGATCTTGAACTTCTTTACACAGTTTAATCATTTCATTAAGGGTTTTGTCATGCCAGC
>JACYGW010087943.1:0-17922 GCA_016696395.1 Antechinus stuartii
TTTTTTTCCATTTCGCCAATTTTGTTTTCCAGTTCACCAATCCTATTTTTCAAGGATTTGGTTTCTTTATCCACTCTCTCTTTAACTGACTTCTCCAGGCTCTTTTGCCAAGCCTCCCTCTCCTTTTGCAGAGCCTCACTCTGCTTTTGCCAAGTCTCCCTCTCCTTTTGCAAAGCCTCCCTCTCCTTTCCCCATTTTTCTTCTAGCTCCCTTGTCAGAGCCTTTTTAATTTCCTCCATGAGATTCATCTGTGCTGAGGAACATATGATCTCCTTTGGGGATTCACCTGGGGACTGTTTGTTTTTAGTCTCCTCAGGATTTGGAGTCTGCTCTTTGTCTGTATAGAAGCTGTCAAGGGTTAAGTTCTTTTTCAGCTTCTTGCTCATTCTGTCTAATGATCAGAGACAAACTATCAAAGAAACAGAAGAAAAAAAACCCTTGAATGGAGGCTGCTTTCTTTGGGGGAGGGGCAGGGTATTCGTGAGGCACGGGTCCTATTGTGCTATGGCGCCTGCGCTCTGAGACACTGTGGGGGAGGGGTGGCCAGGTCCCGAGAGACTCCAGCTGTTTGGGGTTGTATTCTTCACCCTCGGTGTTTTTAGCCTCTCTGCTGGGCCGCTGACTTGCTGCCGCAGCAAAGTAATCCTGTAGCAAAGCTCTCCCCGCAGAGAAGGCTGCGATCACTCCCCACCCCCTCTCCGCTCTACTCGGCTCTGAGCTGCTATCTGTGCTCTCGCAGCAGCTGCTGCCCGCAGACTGCTTCCGACTCAAATACCGTCCCCGCCCTCGCGCAAAAACAGACCTTTCTTGACGAGTCTCAAGGATGGTTTCTCTTGGTAAGTAATTGTATGTTTTTTTTCAGTTGAGCATTAATTCAGAGGCATGAAATGAAATAGATAGTGAGAGGAAGACACGGAGATTACACAACAGTGTATTTCCTCTCCGTCATCTTGGCCGGAAGCTGTTCATTTGATTTTCAAAAAAAACACTAAAAGGTAAATTCTATTGGCTCAATTTTATAAGAGAATGTAACCTCTGTCTCACTCCCCCCAAAATAAAACAAACAAAAAAAAAAAAAAACAAAATAATGCTAAACTTTTTTCAGATGCTCCTATTATTTTCTTTTTTAAAATTTATTTTAATTAATTAATTTTTAAAATACACCTTGCTTTATAAATCACATCGGGAGAGAAAAATTAGAACAGAAAAGAAAAAAACATGGGAGAGGGAAAAAAAAAAAAACAGAAAAAAGAAGTGAACATAGCATGTGGATATTTATATTCAATCTTCATAGTTCTTTTTTTGGAGTAGATAGAATTGTCTATTCAAAATTTATTGAGATTATCTTGTCTCACTGAATCACTGAGAAGAACCAAGTCGTTCATATCTCACATTCTTGCTGTTATATATTGCACAATGCATTTCTAGTTCTGCTTGTTTCACTCAGCATCAGTTCATGTAAATCTTTCCAGGCTTTTACAAAATCAGCTTGTTCACCATTTTTCTTAGTGATGGGAGTAAACACTGAAACTGCCCAAACTCTCCTCTGAAGGAGGCACACTCTTCAGGACAGTTGAGTAGTCTCATTTAGTTGAAGGTCATGGCAGGGAAGAGGTCAAACATTCTACTGAGTTGAAGATTAGTCTGGAACCACTCCTACTAGCTCTAACTTTCAAGATAAGTAATCTGTTTTCAGTTGGAGATCTAGACTCTGAGACATTGTCAACATTAGCTCAAATTCCCAGTTAATGATTTTATTCAATTGGAGATCTCAGCCTGATAGTCAGCTCAAACTACTAACTAACCCCCAGGACAAGATTTACCCTTTTAATCAAGGCTTAGTCAAAGTGTCTTTGCAGAAGTCCTAAACAGGATTATGCTTACCAAGGAAGCTGTTTTAGCTAACCATCCTGCCAGGACTTTTTGCCCATTGGTAAAGATACCCTCTTCTCAGTACCAATAAATCCCTTTTGCCACACAAATTTTGGGTTTGAGAATTCTTTTGCATAGAACCTGCACCTCTGCACAAAGGGGATCTCCCACCCCATTTCTCACACCTCATCACAACTACCACTAACATCATCATTTGCACCTTATCATTAGAAACATAATATTATTTTACCTTCATATACCACAGTTTATTCAGCTATCCCCCAATTGATAGGGTGTTGGATCAAAGGGTATACACAGTTTTGTAGCCATTTGTACATAATTCCAGTTTACTCTAGAGAATGGATGGGTCATTTCACAGCTCCACTAAGAATGAATTAGTGTCCCACTATTCCCATATCACATTAAAAATTTATCATTATCTTTTCCTATCATCTTAGCCAATCTGAGAGTTGTGAGATGGTACCTCAGAGTTGTTTGGTTTTGCATTTCTCTAATCAGTTGTGATTTAAAGCATTTTTCATATAGATGGTTTTAATTTTATCATTTGAAAATTGTGTGTTCATATACTTTGACCATTTATCAGTTGAGAAATGACTTGTATTCTTATAAATTTGAAGCAGTTCTTTATATACTTTAGAAATGAGGCTTTTGCAAAAACAGATCTAATTAAAAGAGAAAAGTAAAGAAACTACATTTTGCTAAAGAGTACATAAATAACAAAGTAATATCAAGACTAAACATATATACACCAAGTGGCATAGCATTCACATTCCTACAGGAGAAGTTAAGAGAGCAATGGGAGAAAAAGACAAACAAAACCTGGCTTTCTCAGAACTAAATAAGTCAAACTACAAAATAAATAAGAAAGAAATTCAGTAGGTAAATAGAATTTTAGAAAAGTTAGGAAGGATAGGTTTGGAGAAAATTGAATGTAGACAGAAAGGAGTGGTACATGGAACTATATAAAAATTGGCCACGTATTAGGGCATAAAAATCTCAAAACCAAATGCAGAAATGCAGAAATAGTAAATGTATTTTTCTCAGATTGTGATGCTATAACAATTATATGTAATAAAATGCCAGGGGAAAATGGATAAAAAATTACTTAAAAACTAAATAATCTCATCATGAAGAATGAGTGAGTGAAATAACAAATAATAGACACAATTGATAATTTCATCCTAAAGAATGAGAATAATGAGACAAAAGACTCAAATTTATGGGATGAAGCCAAAGTTGTATTTAGGAGAAGTTTTATATCTCTACATGCTTCTTTGCATAAAATAGAGAAAGAGAAGAACAAGAAATTGGGCTTCAACTAAAAAAGCTAGAAAAACAAAAAATTAAATACCCCAATTAAATACCATATTTGAAATTATGAAAATGAAAGGGGAGATTAATAAACCTGAAAATAAGGAAACTATTGAATTAATAAACAAAACTAAATTTAGATTTGTGAAGAAATTAGCAAAATAGATAAAACTTTAATAAATTTTATTAGAAGCAAAGAAGAAAATGAAAATTTTAATATCAAAAAAGAAAGAAAAAAGGTAAACTTTCTATCAATGAAGAGAAAAGTAAGGCAATAATTAGGAGTTATTTTGCTCAACTGTATGCCAATAAATCTGATAATATAAGTGAAATGGAGTAATCTTAGAAAAATATAGATTACCCACATTAACAGAGGAGGAAACAAATTCCTTTTTTTAAAAAATTTTATAACTTTTTATTGACAGAACCCATGCCAGGATAATTTTTTACAACATTATCCCTTGCCCTCACTTCTATTCCGATTTTTTCCCTCTCTCCCTCCATCCCCTCCCCTAGATGGCAAGCAGTCCTATATATGTTAAATATGTTGCAGTTTATCCTAGATACAATATATGTATGCAGAACCAAACAGTTCTCTTGTTGCACAGGGAGAATTGGATTCAGAAGGTAAAAATAACCTGGGAAGAAAAACAAAAATGCAAATAGTTTACATTCATTTCCCAGTGTTCTTTTTTTGCGTGTAGCTGCTTCTGTCCATCATTGATCAACTGAAACTGAGTTAGGTCTCTTTGTCAAAGAAATTCACTTCCATCAGAATACATTCTCATACAATATCGTTGTCGAAGTGTGTAATGATCTCCTGGTTCTGCTCATTTCACTTAGCATCAGTTCATGTAAGTCTTTCCAAGCCTCTCTGTATTCATCCTGCTGGTCATTTCTTACAGAGCAACAATATTCAATAATGTTCATATACCACAATTTACCCAGCCATTCTCCAATTTATGGGCATCCATTCATTTTCCAGTTTCTAGCCACTACAAACAGGGGTGCTACAAACATTTTGGCACATACAGGTCCCTTTCCCTTTTTTAGTATTTCTTTGGGATATAAGCCCAATAGTAGCACTGCTGGATCAAAGGATATGCACAGTTTGATAACTTTTGGGGCATAATTCCAGAATGCTCTCCAGAATGATTGGATTCATTCACAATTCCACCAACAATGCATCAGTGTCCCAGTTTTCCCGCATCCCCTCCAACATTCATCATTATTTTTTCCTGTCATCTTGGCCAATCTGACAGGTATGTAGTGGTATCTCAGAGTTGTCTTAATTTGCATGTCTCTGATCAATAGTGGTTTGGAACACTCTTTCATATGAGTGGTAATAGTTTCAATTTCATCCTCTGAAAATTGTCTGTTCATATCCTTTGATCATTTATCAATTGGAGAATGGCTTGATTTCTTATAAATTAAAGTCAATTCTCTCTGTATTTTGGAAATGAGGCCTTTATCAGAAACTTTAACTGTGAAGATGTTTTCCCAGTTTGTTGCTTCCCTTCTAATCTTGTTTGCAATAGGTTTGTTTGTACAAAGGCTTTTTAATTTGATATAATCAAAATTTTTAATTTTGTGATCAGTAATGGTCTCTAGTTCATTTTTGGTCACAAATTTCTTTCTCCTCTACAAGTCTGAGAGATAAACTATCCTATGTTCCTCTAATTTATTTATAATCTTGTTCTTTATGCCTAGTCGTGGAGCCATTTTGATCTTATTTTGGTATATGATGTTAAGTGTGGGTCCATGCCTAATTTCTGCCATACTAATTTCCAGGTATACCAGCAGTTTTTATCAAATAATGAATTATTATCCCATAAGATAGGATCTTTGGGTTTGTCAAACACTAGATTGGTATAGTTGACTATTCTGTCTTGTGAACCTAATCTATTCCACTGATCAACTAATCTATTTCTTAGCCAATACCAAATGGTTTTGGTGACTGCTGCTTTATAATATAATTTTAGATCAGGTACAGCTAGGTCACCTTTATTTGATTTTTTTTTTCATTAATTCCCTTGAGATTCTCAACTTTTTATTGTTCCATATGAATTTTGTTTTTATAGATCATTTTTTTTTTTCCATTTTTTTTTATAGATCATTAAAATATTTTCTTGGAAGTCTGATTGGTATAGCACTAAATAAATAGATTAGTTTAGGGAGTATTGTCATCTTTATTATATTCACTCAGCCTATCCAAGAGCACTCAATATTTTTCCAATTATTTAAGTCTGACTTTATTTGTGAGGAAAGTTTTTTTGTCATTTTGCTCCCATGCTCTCGCTGCCGCTTCCTGCCTGCCATGTGCGCCCAATCTAAAACTGTCCCCGCCCTCGAGCAAAAACAGACCTTTCCTGGCGAATTTCAAGGATGTCTTCTCTTGGTAACTATTTGTGGGGTTTTTTTTTTTCAGTCAAGCATTAATCCAGAGGCTTGTAATGAAATGGATAGTGAGAGAAAATGCGGAGCTTACACAGGTGTGTGCCTCTTCTCTGCCATCTTGGCCAGAAGTCAAATTAAGCTGAAATAAATTCCTTAATCTCATTTTAGAAAAATAAATTGAACATGATATTAATCGACTCCTTAAGAAAAAAATTATCCAGAGCCAGATGAATTTAAATGTGAATTTTACCAAATATTTAAAGAACAATTAATTCCAATACTGTGCAAAGTATTTGGAAAAATAGAGAAAGAAGAAATCCTGCTAATTTTTTTTTTTTTTTTTTTTTTTTTTTTTTATGACACAGACATGGTGCTGATATGTAAACCAGTTAGGGTCAAAACAGAGAAAGAAAATAATAGCCCGATATCCTAATGAATATTGAGGCAAAAATCTTAAATAAAACATTAGCAAACTGATTACAGCAAATTATCACCAGAATAACACACCATGACCAAAAAGAATTTGAACCAAGAATGCTGGGCTATTATAATATTTGGAAAACTATTAGCTTAATTCACTTTATCAATAACCAAACTTACAAAAACTATATGATTATTTCAATAGATGCAGAAAAAGCTTTTGACAAAATATAATACCACTCATATTAGAAACACTAGAAAGTATAGGAATAAATGGAGTTTTCCTTAAAATGATCAATAGCATCTATTTGAAGCCATTTGCAAGCATCTTATGCAATGAGCATTAACTATCTCCAATCCCAGTAGGATCAGGAGTGAAATAAGGTTGTCTACTACCACCATTACTACTCAACATTATGTTAGAAAAGATAGTTTTGGCAATAAGAGAAGAAAAAAAAAATAGAGTAGGTAATGAGGAAACAAAGTTTCCCCTCTTTGCAGATGATATGATGGTATATTTTTAGAATCCTAGAGAAAAATTTCTAGAAACAATTCACACCTTTAGCAAAGTTGCAAGATACAAAATAAATCCACATAAATCATCAGCACTTTCATATATTATCAATAAAGTCCAGCAGCAAGAGATACAAAGAGAAATTCAATTTAAAATAACTGTTGATAGTCTCCCTGCCAAGGCAAAGTCAGGAACTATATGGATACAATCAGAAAATACTTTCCACACAAATAAAGTCGGATGTAATCAAATGGAAAAAATAACAAGTGTTTACAGGTAGGCCAAGCTAATATAATTAAAATGACAATACTATGGAAACCAATCTATTTATTGAGTGCTATACCAACCAAACTATCAAGAAATTATTTTACAAAGCTAGGAAAAATTATAACAAAGTTCATCTGATAGAACAAAGGGTAAATAATTTATTTATTTTGCTGAGGCAATTGGAATTAACTGACTTGGCCAAGGGCACACAGCTAAGAAGTGTTAAATATCTGAGGCCAGATTTGAATTTACATTCTCCTGACTTCAAGGCTGATACTCTGTCCACTGCACCACCTAGCTGACTCAAAAGGTCAACGATTTCAAGGAAATTAAAGAAGTAAAAATTCAAATGAAGGAGGCTTCGTTATATCAGATATAAAACTATATTATAAAGCAGCAGTCATCAAAACCATTTGGTCCTGGCTAAAAAATACAGTAGCTGGTCAATTAGGTTCACAAAACACAATAGTCACTGACTATAGTAATCTAGTATTTGATAAAATATTTGATAAACATTACAGCTTCTGGGATAAAAACTTAGTATCTGACAAAAATTACTGGGAAAATTGCAAAATTATCAGGGCATAAACTAGGCTTAATTTGCATTTCTCTGATCAATAGTGATTTATAGCACTATTTCATATGACCAGAATGGTTTCAATTTCTTTTTCTGAAATCCTTTGACTATTTATCCATTGGAGAATGGCTAGAATTAATTCTCTATATATTTTAGAAATGAGGCCTTTATCAGAACCCTTAAAAGTAAAAATGTTTTTTTTTTTTCCAAATTATTGCTTCCCTTCTAATCTTGTTTGCATTAGTTTTGTTTGTGCAAAAACTTTTTAACTTAACACCATCAAAATTATCTATTTGGTATTCAATAAAAAGTTCTAGTTCTTTTTTGGTCACAAATTTCTTCCTTCTCTACAGATCTAAGAGGTAATCTATCCTATGTTCTTCTAATTTGCTTATAATATCATTCTTTATGTCTAAATCATAAACCCATTTTGACATTATCTTCGTATATGGTGTTAGGTTTGGTCAGTACCTAGTTTTTGCCAGGCTAGTTTCCAATGTTCCCAATTTTCCTCTAGTTTTCCAATTTTTTTTTTCAGATTTTATCAAATAGTGAGTTCTTATCTGTTGGAATCCTTACTATCTGCTAACTGATTAGAGTTGATCTAATCTTACAAGAAGATGTTTTGGGCAGAACCTGAAACAAGGTACTAAGTAGAACTAATTAATACAAGGCTTGTGTTCACACCTTTACTCATTGGAGTTCAATGAGTTCATACCTCCCTTGAAACTTTGGGCCAGAGAGCACTATGGGAGAAAACCCATAATCCCTCTCTCTGGAAGGAGCATAAATAGGCCAATGGGCCAGTTGAAGAGGTTCTTCAGAGTGAAGAAGCTGCAAGTCGAGATTTCACCGGAATGACATGATGATTGGAGCTGGCTGGAGGCTGAAGAAAGCAGAAGCAGAGGCTGAAGGACCAAACCTTTGGATTTGGTGACACTCGGAGGGAGCTCTTGGAACCAAGCAGAGAGATAGGCCTCTAAGCTAACCGGGCTATATTGGAGATAATAAAAGATCTGAACTTTGATCACTTGGCTGCGCTTTGAGAAGAAAAAGCTCACCAACATTTTGGTGCCCGGACAGGGACCGATTCAGATCCATCTGAAAAAGATCACAACACTTATCCCAAAAGCTGGGGTCTTTGGGTTTGTCAAACGCTGGATTGTTACAGTTATTGAATATTTTGTCCTGTAAGCCTAACCTATTCCACTGATTGTCTACTATATTTCTTAGCCAGTACCAAATGGTTTTGATGACCTCTGCTTTATAATATAGTTTTAGATCAGGTGGCGAGGCCACCTTCACTGGCATTTTTTAAATTAATTCCCTTGAAATTCTTGATCTTTTGTTCTTCCAGATTAACCTCTGGTGTGGGGTAATCTTGGCCAGATGCTGAGTTCTTCTAGGTCTCAGAAGCTTACTATTTGCCTTAGCCTAAGAACCTTACAGAAGATTTCCCTGTGTGTGCAAGCTGCAAAGCTCTGACTCCCTACCCCAATGTCTTGCCTCAAGGTTTCCTGTACTGTGATCTGGGCTCAGCAGACTGTCTCCCTGTGCCTTTGAAAGTGACTTGTTGTGAAGTTCTTCCAAAGTATGTTCTTCAAAATATTTTTCTGCATCTATTGAGTTTATTGTGTGATTTCTGTTGATTTTGTTTTTGGTATGGTTAAAATTGGCAATATTTTTACTAATAATGAAGCAGCCTTGTATTACCTGGTACAAATCCCACTTGGTTATACATAGTATAGTATCCTCCTGATATTGTTTTAATTGCCTTGTCAATATTTTGTTTAAAATTTTTGCATCAATATTCATTTGGGAAAATTGGTGTAGAACTTTCTGTTTTGCCTTTTTCTGGCTTAGGTATCAGTACGATATTTTTTTGATAGAACAAATTTGGCAAGACTCCTTCTTTACCTATTTTTCCAAATATATAATATTGGATTTAGTTGTTCTTTAAATGTTTGGTAGAATTCATTTATAAATCCATCTGGCCCTGGATATTTTTTCTTAGGGAGTTCATTAATGACTTGTTCAATATCTTTTTTCTAAAATGGACTACATTAGTAATTTGTTTCCTCTTCTGTTAATCTGGGCAATTTTTCATTTTTATAAATATTCATCCATTTGGGTTAGATTGTCAGATTGGGAAAAATAGGTCATAATTATTACCCTAGTTTCTTTTTTCATTGGTGGTGAGTTAATCCTTTCTATTTTTGATGCGGGTGATTTGTTTTGTTTCTCTTTCCTTTTTCCAATCAAATTAACCAAAGATTTATCTTTTTTTCCCCATAAAACCAATTTTTGTTTTATGAATTACTTCAAAAGCTTTCTTAGTTTCAATTGCATTAATCTCTCCTTTGTGTTTCAAAATGTCTAATTTGGAGTTTAATTTGGGATTTTTTAATTTGTTCTTTCTCTACTTTTTTTAGTTCCATATTCATTCATTGATCTCTTCTTTCTCTATTTTATTCATGTTCCTATTTAGAGATATAAAATTTCCCCTAAGAATTGTTTTGGATGCATTCCATAAGTTTTATTATTCTATTTGATGAAATTATGATTTGTTTCTCTGATTTGTTCTTTGATCTACACTTTCTTTTTTATAAAGATTATTATTTTCAAAACACATACATAGTTTTCAACATTCACTATTGTAAAATCTTGTGTTCCAAATTTTTTTCTCCATCCATTTCCCTATGCCCCTGTCCTAGACAGCAAGTAATCCAATACATGTTAAATATGTGCAATTATTCTATATGCATTTCCATAATTATCGTGCTGCACAAGAAAAATAAGATTAAAAAGGAAAGAAAAATGGGAAGAGGACAAAATGCAAGGAAACAATGGCAAAAAAGTGAAAATAATATGTTGTGATCAGCGTTCAGTCCCCACAGTCATCTCTCTAAGTAAGTACTGATGGCTCTCTCCATTATAAGACCATTGGAAGTGGCCTGAATCATCTTGCTTTTGAATAAAGCCACATCTCTCAGAATTGATTGTCATATAATCTTGTTATTGCTGTATGCAATCTTCTCTTGGTTATATCATTTCACTTAGCACCTAATTCATGTAAGTCTCTCTAGGCCACTCTGAAATCATCTTATTAATCATTTCTTATAGAACAATAATATTCCATGATATTCATATACCATAACTTATTCAGCTATTGCCCAACTGATCTATTCAGTTTCCAGGCCCAGTCATTCTTAAGAATTAGACTATTTATTTTCTAATTAGTTTTTAGTCTATCTTTCCCTCACCCTTTATTGAATATAATTTTTATTGCCTTGTGATCTGAAAAGAAAGCATTTACTATTTCTGCTTTCTGCATTTGATTGTGAGATTTTTATGCTATAATGTGTTTAATTTTTGTGTGGCTGCCATGTACTGCCAAGAAAAAGATGTATTCCTTTCTATTTCTATTCAATTTTCTTCAGAAGCTTATTATACCTAGATTTTCTTGGATTTTATTAATCTCCCAAGTTTCTTTATTGTTTATTTTAATGGTTAGATTTGTCTGATCTGAGAGAAGGTTGAGGTATCCCACTAATGTAGTTTTGCTGTATATTTCTTCCTGTAATGGGCTCTACCTCTTGGTGGATATACATTTGATATCATTACTACTTCATTGTTTATGGTAAACTTTATTAAGATGCACTTTCCTTCCTTACTCTTTTAATTAGTTCTATATTTACTTTTGCTTTATTTGAGATAATAATAGCTATCTCTACTTTTTTTGTTTTTGCTTCAGCTGAAGCATAATAAATTCTACTCCAGTCTTTTACATTTATTCTGTATGAATCTCTCTGTTTTAAATGTTTCTTGTGAACAGTATATTGTAGGATACTGTTTTTCAATCCACTCTGCTATTAACTTCTGTTTTGGAAAGAGTTCATTCCATTCACATTCAATTATGATTACCAGCTTAGTATTTCCCTCCATCCTATTTTCTTTCCTCTATGTACTTTTCTTCTCTTTTTACTCTGTCCCTCCTTAATAGTGTTTTGTTTTAACTCACCCCATCCTTTACCTGTTTTACATTCTATCATCTCTCTTCCCTTCTCTTATCCCTTTTTTTCCCTCTCTCTTCTATCCAATGCTTCCCTTTTCTTTTCCCTTTCTCCTAATTTTTTATAGGGTGAGATACATTTCTACATTTAACTGAATGAGTAAGTTATTGCCTCTTTGAACCCAAACTGATGAGATTTAGCCTGAGATAATGCCTCTCCATTCTGTTGTGTTCCTATTATGTTCCAAGACACCATCATCATTCACTTATCTCTGGTTGGTAACTTCAGCATTTTTCCAGTGTCCCTTCCCTCACCTAATAAATTAGTTACTTCTTCACCTTGTTTCTACCTTCAGGATATCCACAATATGTTTGCTATCTTACCACTCCTTTTTATTCTTGCAATTAACACTTGATTTCTGACTCTTATCATCTCTTAACCTAAATTATTTCAGAAGTATCCTTATTGATCTTACTGCCTTCAAGCTCTGGTCCCTACAGTCCATATACTATACTGCTTTAAAATTACTTTCCTCAAGTACATATGCAATTTATTACTCTTCTATTTAGTCAACTGCAGGATCATCTGCAAACAAAAAATCATGCAGTGCCAACAATGCAGTCTCTAAAGCTGAGATGCAGCAACTCATGGAACAATTATCTCCTGCTTGTGCTAATTTTGGCCTGACAACAGGAGGTTTATGTTATTATTATGCCTAGTGAACGGGTCAGCAAAATGAAACAGAGAAGTTAAGTGATTTCACCAATATCAAATAATTTGTAAGGGTCTGAAGACAGACAGCAACTGATGTCATCTTGATTCCCAGCCAGTATGGTATCTATTTATTGTTCCAATGTCCATTGTTGTTCAGTCATTTCAAGCATTTCATTGTTTTTGTGACCCTAACTGGAGTTTTCTTGGCAAACATACTGAAATTATTTTTTTTTTTAATTTCCTTCTCTAGCTTTTTTTTTTTTTTTTTTTGGCTAGGAAATTGAGGTAAATGATTTGGCAAGAGTTGTATAGCTAGTAAGTATTTGAATCAATTTTGAACTAAGTTCTTCCTAACTACAAGGTTAGCACTCTATTCACTAATACACCTAGTTAACCCTAATAAAATTAACAGTTCTGAGGTAGTTTATTGTAATTATGTTTGAAAGGGAAAGAATGAGTATGATCAGGTAGGGGGGGACTAGGAAAAGCTTCATGAAGAGGAAGGAACTTTATGTGCTGTGAAGTAATAGAGGGATTGAATGTGGTGTTAATGAGGAAGGAGTGCATTCCACATATAAAGGAAAGCCAGTGTAAAGGATATAAGATGAGAAATGAAGAATCCTGTATAAGAAACAGAAATAAGAGTGCATAACTAGCTCAAAGTGCAGAAGGTAGAGTAGCATAACTGACATCAGAACTTGAAGGATGTTTAAAACAAAAACAAATCAAAACAAAATAAAAACCTTGTATTTCATATGGGAGAAATTGAAAGTCATTGGAGTTGATTAAATCAATTCAAATGGCCTTGATTCAGTTTCCTTGCATGGTACTGTTTCACAGACATACAACAATGAGATCAGCACAATGGTTCTGTAGACCTTTAATGTAGTAATCTGTCTAATACTTCTCTCCTACATTTTTTTTTCTGGAGCTTTCCAAACACAGCTACCTCTGGCAATGCATGTGTCAATCAAATTATCAATGTGGACATCCCTGGAAAGTATAAATGAACTTATCTACATCATTAAAAATTTCACCATTTGCTGAAAGATGGTTTCACATATGGATGGTGTGGTGTTAGCTGATGGAGTACCCATTTTTTTTTTATTTCAATTGTTTGTTTTTTTTTTTCAATTAAAAAAGCTTATTTATTTTAAAGCATTTGCAATTACATTGCATTTCCATATTTCTTCTCTGGATGCTAATGGCATTTTCAGTCCAAAGTCTATTGGGATTGCTTTGAATCACTGAACAACTGAGACGAACCAAGTCATTCATAGTTGATCATCAAAAATGATATTAATGTGTGCAATGTATTCCTGATTCTGCTTTTTTTTCTCTCAGTATCAGTTCACATAAATATTTCTAGGCTTTTCTAAAATAAGCCTTTTTATGCAACAATAATATTCTATTATCTTCATATACTAAATATTATTCATTCTTCAAATTATGGGCATCTACTCATTTTCCCATTCTTTTTACCACAGAAAGGGCTGCTACAAACATTTTTTGTAATGTAGTCTTTTTTCCTCTTTTATAATGTCTTTAGAACAACAGCCTATTTGACAGCGGGGTCAAATGGTATGCAAGTCTTATAACCCTTTGCACATAGTTCCATATTGCTCTCTGGAATGGTTTTAATGGATCATACATTACAAATGTATTACATTATATTTACATTATAAATGATGTTGCTGTTGGTTTTAGATAGACACTGCTTATTATTTTAAGGAATGCTCTCTTTATCCCTATGCTCTCTAGTGTTGTTGTTTTTTTTTGTTTGTTTGTTTGTTTGTTTTATTTTGCTTTTGCTGAGACAACTGGGGTCAAGTGACTTGCTCAGGGTCACATAGCTAGGAAGTGTTAAGTGTCTGAGACTACATTTGAACTCAGGTCATCCTGACTTCAGGGCTGGTGCTCTATCCACTGTGCCACCTACTTGTCATCTAATTGTCCCCTTCTCTCTAGTGGTTTTAATATTAATGGATGCTGTATTTTGTCAAAAAGTTTTTCTCCATATATTGAGACTATCATATGATTTCTCTGGTTTCATTATTGGTATGATCTACTATGGTAATACTTTTCCTGATAATGAACCAGCCCTGTATTCTTGATATAAATCACACTTGGACATAGTGTATTACCTTTCTGATAAACTGCTGTAATCTTCTTGCTAATATTTTATTTAAAATAATTGGATCAATTTTCATTAGGGGGATTGGTATATCATTTTCTTTCTTTCTTTCTTTTTGGTTTGTTTTGGATCTTCCTGGTTTAGGTATCTGTATCATATTTGTGTCATACATGGAATTTGGCACGACTATTTTTTTTACCTATTTTTCCAAATAGTTTATATAGTATTGGAATTAATTATTTTAATGGGTTGTTCAATTAATTTTTCTAAAATTGAACTATTGAAATAATTTGTTTACTCTTCCATTAATCAAGGCAATTTATATTTTTGTAAATATTCATCCATTTTGGTTAGATTGTCACATTTGCTGCCATACAGTTGGAGAAAATAGTTCCTAATAATTGCTTTTATTTCTTTTTCATTAGTGGCATGTTAACCCTTTTCATTTTTAATGCTGGTGTTTTGCTTTGTCCTTTCTATTTTCTAATCAAATTAACCAAATTTCATTTTTGTTGGTGTTTTCATAAAACCAACTCTTAGTTTTATTTATTTGTTCAATAGTTTTCTTAGTTTCAATTGTATTCATAGAATTTTAAATTTGATATTTAATTGGGAGATTTATATATATATATATTTTATTTAGGTTTCTTAGTTGCATGCCCAATTCATTGAGCTCCTCTTTCTCTATTTTATTTACGTAGCTATTTAAAGATATTAAAAATTTCCCTAAGGACTCCTTTGGCTCCATCTCATAGGTTTTGGTATGTTGTCTCATTATTGCCATTTTCTTGGACGAAAATTGCTTTTTTTTTTTGTGATTTCTTATTTCATGCATTCATTTTTAGAATTAGATTATTTCATTTCCAATTGCTTTTTAGTCTATCTTTTTCTGATCCTTTGTTGAATATAATTTTTAATTACTTTGTGGTCCCAAAAGATAGCATTTACGATTTCTGCCTTTTTGCATTTGATTGTGAGGTTTTTATACTTTAACACATGGTCAATTTTTGTGTGGAAGCCATGTAATAGTGAGAAAAAAGATATGTTCTTTCTATCTCCATTCATTTTTCTACAGAGGTCTATCATATTTATCTTTTTTTATAATTCTATTTCTTTCTTGATTATTTTTGGTTATGTTTATCTAGTACATTGATTATAAAGTTTTTTTTTTCAATAGAAATGATTGAAAGTCTCTTACTTCATTGAAAAACCATTGCCTTGCCTGAAAGATGATGCTGAGTCTCACTGGCTAGGTAATTCTCAGCTGGAACCCAGGCCCTTTGCCTTCCAGCATATGGTATTCTAGGTTATCTGATCCTTTATTGTATAAGCTGCTAGATCCTGGGTAACTCTAAATGTTGTTCCTTGATAAGTGAATTTTTTTTTTTATTTGGCACCTTGCAGTAATTTTTCCTTGGGATTATAGTTTTGGAGTTTTTCAACAATGTCCTTTGAGGTTTTTCTTGTGGAATCTCTTTCCAGAGGTGAGGGATGAATTCTTTCAATTATTATTTTCTCCTCCATTTCTGAAATATTGGGGAAGTTTTCCTTAATGATCTCTTGTAGAATGCTATCTGGGCTCATTTTTTGGCCATAGCATTCAGGGAGGCCAACAATTTTAAATTGTCTCTTCCAGGTTGGCTGTTTTTCCAATGAAGTATTTCACATTTTTTTTCCCATTTTTTCATTCTTTTTGTTTGTTTGACTGATTCTTGCTTCTCACAGAATCATTAGCTTCCATTTCCCCCATTTTACTATCTAATGTGTGATTTTCTTCAGTTAGCTTTTGTATCTTTTTTTTTTTTAAATTGGTTAATTATGTTGAAGAGGTTGTTTTCTTCAGTGGACTATTTTATTTGGCTAATTGTATTCTTAAGGAGTACTTTTTTCAATCAATTTTTCCTTCTTTTTCCAAGTTTTTGATTCTCTTTTGCATAATTCTCATTTTTTCTCATTTTTATTCTGCCTCTCTTATTTGTCTTTTAATTTTTTTTTTTTTTTTTTTTTTTTTTTTATGAGAACTTCCAAGAAGCTTCTTTAAGCTTGAGACCAATTCATATCACTCTTTGGGATTTTCTCCGTGGTTTTTTAGTCCTAGTCTGAGTTGTTGTTTTGATCTTTCCTCTCACCATGGTAGCTTTGTTTGGTTAAGGTTCTTTTCTATTTCTTGGTCATATTCTTTCCTCTTCTTTTGGTATTTCCTCTTTTTGTCACTTTTATGATTGAGCTCTGCTACTGGAGTAAAGGGAGTTCTGTCCCAAAATTCCTGGGCAATTCTGAGTCTTGGCTTCGAGCACAGGGGCTATTTGTGTTTGAAGGAGTAGCTTTGCCTGCTCTTTTCAGGGGAAAAACAAAAACAAAAAACTTATTTTCCAAGTTTGTCTTTTGAGCTGGGACTGGAGGCTGCCCCACTGCTGTGCTCCTTTACGAATCAGGACTGAGGGTCTCAGTTACTGATTTGTTATGATTAAGACCCCTTTACTGGCTTTCCCTGAGTCTGTCTAAGCTGAGATGAATACTCTTTTCATCCCAATGAGACTTTTTTGAAGTTTTTCCAGTCTATCGAGCTGGAGAAAGGTTTTATTCCATCAAGCTATGTTTAGAGGCTTCTTTTTATGTGATTTTTGAGGGAAAGAGGGAAAGCTTGAGCTGCTTTCTGACTTTTCTCCATCATCTTGGCTTCATCCCTCAAAGTCAGTGTCAATTGTTAGACCAAAATTAGTACAAGTAGCAAAGAATTGATCCATACTTTGTTGTATCTCAGCTTCAGAGACTGCGTTGTTGGTGGTGTACATTTTTTTGCTTGTAGATGATCATGTAGTTGACTAAGTAGCAGAGTAATGGTCACAGAATATTTTTAAAGAGCATAGTATAGTATCTGATATATGGGAAGTGCTTCATCAATGAATTTTCTTTCCTATCTAGGGTCACTGAATTTTTCAATTAAAGAAGATACTAAAGATAATTTAGTATAATTCCCTCTCTCTTTATGTGAGATGAGAAGGAACATGATGTATAGAAAAGGTTTTGGATTTAGAAATTCTGTATTTAAATAGGAGCTCTAGATGAGCCTATATAGATGAAGTTTCTCTAGGAACAATGTGTTTAAATCTCTTTGAGTCTATGTTTCCTCATCTATAAAATATCTGGTTTGAACTAAATGACTTTCAATTTCCCTTCTAACTATATCTCTTTGAATATCTTGAATGAATTCAAAATTAGAAAAACCTTAAGTATTTTTCTAAAGATTGAAGAGATAAAACACTGCAAAGTTTTTAATCCCAATCTTTCTATATCAATAAGTGCTAATTTCAGGACAGCCATGAAAAGCATTTCTAGCATTTAGGATTTCTGGCAATTTGCATATAATTTATAATACTTGCTTTTTTTTTTTTTTCAATTTTATACCTTTGTTTTCTTTCTTATAGTTTTGATAAAATATGGTAATGCAGTCTCATAAAAGAAAAGAAAATCTGACAAACAAGGTCTTTGAATTTTGTATTTTGTTTTTATCAGTTTTTGCATTTGTTAGAAAATATAATCTTTTTTGAGTAAATCAAAATAGAGGCAATAGTCCAAAGCTAACTCTCATGAATTTTGAACTTTGCATTATTCTACATGAATGAATTAATATTTGTTGGAATCCTTACTAACTGCTAACTGATTAGAGTTGATCTAATCT
>JACYGW010087944.1:0-10369 GCA_016696395.1 Antechinus stuartii
ATCACCAAGCATGTGCTTGGTTATTTTAGTTAATTTTAATTAATTTAGTTAAATACCTTTAAAACTTATCAAATTGTAGAAAGTGATTTATCTCATTACTCCTGGCATTTTCATGGTAATCGTGATAGTTTATGCAGTGCCCAATATGTGCCAGCCTGCATTATAATGCATATTTTTAGTAATACTTTATTATGTTTAGCCCGCATTCCCCCAATTTGTTAATATTCCATGCCACTTATATATAAATGGGATAACATCTTGTTTAATTGTATTCCCACAAGATCTAAACAGCTCTTATTCATTATACAATTCAGGCACCAGGTTAAGCATGTCATACCTGTGTATTTCTCCCAACAACTCTGGAAGATAAGTGATAAATATTCAGTACTCTCTTTTTTTGTTTAAAGGATGCAAACATTCTTTTATTGATTTTATTTATACTTTGCTTAGCAAAATAACTCCATCATAATTTATGCCACATACAGATTAGCAGGACAAAGAAAAGTTCAATATACTGATTTAAAAACTATAAACAAATACACATTAAAGTTTAAAGATATATGATTTTCCCTTCCCTACCCTCATTTCTCAGGGTAACATAGGTTTAAGAAGCAAATTTTAAATTTTCTCTTCATCTTTTGTTAGACTATAATTTTTTTTCCCCTAAGGCAATTGGGGTGAAGTGACTTGCTTAGGGTCCCACAGCTAGGAAGTGTTAAGTGTCTGAAGCCAGCTTTGAACTCAGGTCCTCCTGATTTCAGGGCTGGTGCTCTATCCACTGTGCCACCTAGCTGTTCCATAGACAATAATTTTTATAAGTTATACAGAATCTCCTAAGATTTGCAATGTTATACAAGTCAATCAGAAGGTAAAATTTAAAACTGTACATATTGTTAGCTCAACAACCTACATTTGCTTGGGTTAGACTGCTTCACAGAACATCTTACTATAAAGTACCTTGAAATAGATGTTGGGCTTTAATTGTTCTTTTCCACCATCAATTCATGTTCTCTGTATTTTCTGATCCACATTCCTAGCTTGTGCATCGTTGCAGTCACTTTGAGTTTTAAAACTTTGCTATGAAAATTTGCTTAGTTAGAAAGCTGTTAAAAAGTTTTGTTCTGTTATTTCTCCCTAGAATAATGCTGTCTGAATTCAGGTATTTATATGAAGCATTTCTCTCTTTGTACATGCAAAGACTGATTAGGTTTTTAAATTTGCTACCATTACAATATCTCCAAGGCAGTTAATTTTGATTTATGCTTAGTGGCAATAACTAGACTTCAGTTTGTACAAGATTTAATTATTTTTAGTTGCTCATATCAAAACAATTCATGATGACACTCCCAACTTCTCATTACCGCTTTTTTGTTTGAGTTACCCAAAGAACCAAACCAGTTCTTTTAAATTTTCTAAATTACTAATCTCTTAGTTTAATTATTGAAACCAGAGCACAGAAATAGTACTTTCCCTATCAATCAATTAATCAACACGCATTTTATGAAATGTATTTTGTAGTCTTATATTGATTGAGGAAGAAAGCAGCAACTATCGAAGGGGCATTGCTTAAGAATATTCCTCAATATTTTCTATTTCTGTGAGCTTAAAACTCTCTCAGAAACTTCCTTTTCAAAACTCTAAAACCCTTTACTTTTTTTTTGAACCCTTTACTTTCAAACCCTGAATTACCTTGTCAGTGCAAACTCCAACTTTCTTTACCCATCCATGCATCCTTAACTTTTCCTATTTCCTTATACAACATTACTTTCTTTCTTCTACCTCCCTGATCTCTCTTTTATAATTCTCTTTTTGGTTCTTTTATAGTTACAAATACACAGTTCCTACCATTTTGGAAAAGTCTTTTAGGCAATCCTACAATCACAGTCTTGTTTTGTTTTTATAATTGATAGGCAAATGGACTCAAAGACAACTCACTCAGCAGAAGTTCCTCATTATAGGGTGATACAGATTTTGCCACATTAAGACAATTTTAGAGAACTTATCTTTCTGCTCAAAATTAACTTTATGCTGGAAAGATATTCATCCAGCTATTTTGGCAATGTTCAAGGGATTCAGCCAAAGCCCAACAGGAATATAACAGGAATTGCACAACTAGAAAACCAGCTAATAGAGATTATACTTTTCTGAAGGTTCAGGTTATAACTTTTTATCTATTTCAAATCATTCAAAATTAAGCCCATTTATTTTCTTTAAATAATTTGCAAGAGTCTCTTGTGCTAGCACTGGATCCAGGATTAGTGCTATTTGGAAGTTTTATCTGCCATTATCCAGTTTTGATTTGCCTTTTTGTTATTGGCCAGAACTCTGTACTTAAAACAAGGATTCTTACAAGGTGCTAATTCAGTGGAATTGATGAGATGATGGTTATCTAGTTTAGCATGGTGATTAATAGTTCTCTTAGTTCAGTATGATTGATTTAATCTTACAACAAATAATGATTTTCTAGTGATATAATGATTGGTTTATACTCAAAATAGAGCATATAAAGCTGTGACAAACTCAGCCAGAGTCAGAACCAGAGACAGACTCAGAAGAGCCAGACACAGATTCAGAAGGAATTCAGAGACAGATTCATTCCATCATCCAACTTTGTGGTGGCTGGAGGCTGAAGCACAAAACCTTGGACTCAGACTCACTTCATCTAGTGGCCTATCCTCCTGCATTTTCTTTGGACTTGAACACCTGGCTATTCTCATGGAGATTACTCTGCTGAAAAGAAAGCTGCCCCAAAGACCTCCGGAAACCCAAATAGGACACTACAGCTAGGTAATTCCTGGCCCAAATTACTTTTTTTTTTTTTTTAACCCTTTCAAGTCTTGGATCTGGAGTTTTTAGCTCCTATAAATTCAGTCCCTACAAGATAATAACAGGATATCCAATGCCAGTGAACTCTTGGGTGGGAAGCAGAGGAGGTAAAGGCTTTCACCTACAGTTGGTAGTATCAGAGACTTACCAATGTATCTCATAGTTTTATTCATTAGAAATCCTAACTGAGGTTCAGCCCCTAATTCAGAGGTAGGAAACATTTTTTATGCAAGAGGACATTTGGATATTTATACCCAGCTGTGCACAATTATCAACTTAGAGAACTCAAGCACTAGGAGTTTATTGTACCTAGCTTTCAGCTTATGATTGCCTGTGGTTGCAAATGATTTCATGGGTCTGAATTGGCCTATAGGCTGGACGTTCTCCACCACTGCCCTAATCCAGCCTCCTGATTGTGTCTACTGAAAATGCCATCTCCAAAAACATTCCTTAGATGCATGGTGGAAAGATCCCTTTGTAGTCCTGCTCATCATCCCCACAGCAGTCATGGAGTATAGGATTCACCCATCACATTTTAAAAGGTCAATATGGCCTACATGAATTACAGAAACCTGCAGGTAACCTTATCTTGAAAATCAAATGCGGTCTAAAGCAGCAGACATCTGAAGTAGAAAGCTAATGTACTTCTCAAGAACTGGATGTGGGCTGAAGGCTGTCATTCCCCCATCAACTAAGCCTTGTTTCTCCTTGCTATTCTTCTCTCAATACCAATCTGTGTGTTCATGAAAGTAGCCATTTTCTTCCTTACACTTTTACATTGTATTTATCTCAAACTTTTATAGTTTTTAAAGTTTATTCTAGTCTTAGTTCTCTCCCTTTGGTCAACAAGTGTAGATGCCCTGCTTCCCACTAAACCAGTCACTCAAAAGCCCAATAGGACACTTCTCTAAGACATTTGAATTGAGTAATTATTGGGTGTGTTATTCAAGATCTCAGTCTCTTAAAGCTTTAGCCATAGCTGCACCAACTGTTGCCTGGAGCATGATCCCAGTTGAAGGGTTCTATTATATTGGCCCTCTAAGAGAGCATGCCCCCCAAATCCTTGAACTTCACCTCACTGAAAAACCATCCAGTCCTGGTCTGCTTGATGAAGCAACAGCTTATGTAAAGGAAGTAGTCAGTGTCCCTTATCATTATTTCTATTCCCATTCTCAGGACACTACTACAAGTGATCCTACAAAGTAAATCTACCCATTAAAATAGGGAGTACACTAAATGGGAACAAATGAAGTTAACACCAAGCTTTAGGGCCCCTAGCATATCTGACCCTTACCCATAGGGTCTATTACATACAAGAGTAGCTCTAACAATTCAAGTTCTATTCTGCATCCAGGGCATAAGGAGCAATATGGGCCCTCATCTTGGATCATTAAATCTCATGCAATGTAATTTTATCTTTATTTAGAATTCTTTCCTAAATGTTTCATTTGATTCCTCTGGCCAGCTCCTATGGCCAGCTTTCCCTGATTAGAATTGAGGCATCTTATAAGTCCCTATAATATGGGAAGGAAAGGCACCTGCCCTAATAGATTAGGCATCAGAACTCTGACCTTTGTCCATAATAGAGGCAACTGTAAAGGCATCTATTCAATTTCTAGGTTGGTGTGAGAATCCCAGCAAGGCTTCTTCCTCAGAGCTAAATACCCATTCCTGGAAGCACTCTACTATGTGAGTTTCACTCATTCTGCCTAGCATTCACCCTTTAATATCATATCTTTGCCACTGAATTGCCTCCTTCTACAGCACTATTCTTATGTGATTCTATTCTATATTGCAGCTTTCTTCCTTTCTGGGAAAGCCTCTGTCCTTTTGTCTATTCTATACCCAAGTGTCTTCCACTGAAGTTCCGTTTCTGAAGTTCCTCTCTGATTGCCAACAGAGGCTTGCTTTCTTGCCCATTATACTTCTATTGGCATCTATCCAATAGATAGATTGCCTGGTACCACAGTCACCTTTGGCACAATGTACCCATCTGTGGGAGCCTCTCAGCAAAACTAGCCATAGATCTGGAACATATAAGGAAACTTGTCATCATCTTCCAAATGCACATTGATTCACTTGCCTTCATGGCATTGCAAAATTGTAGTGTGTTGGACACTAAGGATCCAGAGCAGGAGGGCCATGCACAGTCATTAGGAGACAATGTTGTTTCTACGTCAACTAATCTTCTAAACAAGCAAATTACTGGCAAATTCAGCAGTAATTTCCATTCTTCCCTTTCTGGTATATTTCTCTTCTTAATTTACCTTACTGTCTACCTTGGCATTCATTTTGTAACTCACTTAAAAATCATGTCTCACGTGAATGTTCTCCATCAATCTTCAGGACCATCCTGATCTTTGGTTAAAAGAAGAAAATGTAAAAATCATTAGGATTTTCATATCTATAGGACACGCATAATGAATGTGCTAATAGTTGCAATTGTCTTTTCTGGCTTGGGAGTCAGAAACTTACAATACAGCTTAACATTATCAGTCATTTTCATAATGGCTACATTCTTGTGCTGTACTGCACCTGTGTACAATAAGTGAAGCAAAATGAAAATTACAGAAAACTCTTCCCATCATAGAACTCTGGTTCTATGTCCTGGGGAGGTGATGGTCATGACTCTCAAGATATGAAACTAATCCAGAATTGTATTATCTTCCATTCCTGGGCTTGTTCTGGGAAGCTGATCAAACCCATGAGAATGACTGTATTATAATCCACCTTCTTGTTCCCTTCTCACTCAGATTTGTGTATAAAATCTCTACCTGTCCTGCAGAGTGGAGGTCTCCTGCCCAAAAGGACTTCCATTCTCCAAACTGTATTCCTCACTCTGAAAGTGATTAATTAAATTGCTACTTGATCTCTAAAACCTTTATTTAGGTCTCTTTATGCAGCTTCAACTATTCACAATTTAGAGACCACTACATTAAAATTTTGTTAACAAGTCATACATGGAGCCTGGGGCAGTCAGGATCGGAACCTACATCCTCTTCCTCCAAACCCAGCATTCTTTCTACTACCTTTTTACATAGTTTTAACTCCCACAGAGTTAACCTCAAATGAGGAAGAGAAGCTGATTTGGCAAATGAAGGAAAGATATTTATATGAAAACAGAAGTTCTCCCCACACATGCCAAAAAAAACAAACAAACCCCCAAAACAAACCAACCCCCCCAAAAAAAAACAAACAAAAAAACACAAATCTTTGGAAAGCCTTTTGGGCTTGGAAGGTTTAAAAAAAGGAAGTGGCCTTGATACTTCCCCACTGACTACTGAGCCCTCCTTTTATATTTCTGAAAGATTCTGTAAGTCCTCATGGGAGAGTTGATGACCAGATTCTCATCCCTGCAGCCTAGGTACTAACAAACATCAGTTCAGTCTAGCTCCACTTTTCTAGTGCCAAGATTACTAAACTGAGAGTCAGGAAGAGATGATGATGAGATGAAGAGATTATGATGAGATTTTCAGATGATGATATTGAGGGAAAGCACCAAATGATGAGATTAGTGAGAACAATTGGCATCAGATATTAGGATCTGGCACCAAATAATGACATTTGGTAACAATTCACATGTGAAGACTCACAAAGATTCTTTCCTTGCCAAAAGGTACATTTATTTAAGAGAAGAGATTAGAGACAAAATGAAAATGTAAAATGGGCACCAGGAGTGGTAAATGTGGAAAAGATTTGGGACAGCATATAGTTAGCAAAGAAAGGGGTTTTTAACAATTCACAATGGAAAAGAAAAGTTCCTTAGTGGAACTCAGAATTAACAGGAGAAAGGAAATTTGTTATGAGGTGAGAGTATGCCACTGACTGTCAGGCTAAATCCTAAAAAGCATTTAGCACCCTAAAAAGGTGGGTCAGATATAATAAGGAGAAAGACACCATAATTTTCTAAAAGTCTCTCATGATCCTATTTTCTAGATCAGTTGTTTTTCCAATAATACATTGGAAAAATATCTCACCCCATTTTTTTTATTCTTTTGGCTTCATTTTTATTGTATCTTAATTCCTCATAAAGTCATTTGCTTTTATGTGCTCAATTCTAATTTTTAAGGAATTACTCTCCTCAGTGATCTTTTGCATCTCCTTTTCCATTTGGCCCATTTTTCTTTTTAAGGCACTCTTTCCTCATTGGCTTTTTGTGTCATTCTTATTTCTCTTCCTAATTTTCCTTCTACCTCTTTTACTTGAATTTCAAAATCCCTTTTGAGCTCTTTCATAGCCTGAGACCAATTCTTATTTTTCTTGGAAGGTTTGGACGTAGGAACTTTGACTTTGTCTTCTGAGATTGTATTTTTGATCTTCCTTGTCACTATCATAACTTTATATGGTCAGAATATTTTTCTGTTGTTTGTTCATTTTCCCAGCATATTACTTTGTTTTTAACTCTTTGTTAAAATAGGACTCTGTTTCCAGATGGAAGGTACAATGTCCCAAGCTTCAGGGGGTTTTAGAAATCCTTCTAGGGACCTGTATTGTGAGCTACCACTGCTACCCAGAGCTGAGTATGGACAAAGTCACAGAGTCCTACCACAGTGTCATTGAAGAGGCCCCTGCAATCTCCCTCTGACCACTGTTCCAGCCCCCTATCTGACCTTTGATCTCAGGAAGGAGCCAGGATTGTATCTGAGATCACTGCAGCTACAGCAGCACTGCTTGTGTCCCTGTTGATTCAGTGCACCCAGAGCCTGATCCTGTGTTGGGACTCCTCTCACACCCTAGTCTTGCTGAATTATCCTTGGTCTTTGTGGGCTGAGAGTCTGGAGATTACTGCTACTGCTGCCAATTTAGAAGCACGACTGCCTGTTCCTGGTTTCCTGAGGCCTGGTTTGGGCTGATACAGTTTGCACCATGATTAGGTCCTGACCCACCCTATGCAATAAACCCTTCTCCAACTTTTAGATGGCAAATTATTCCACTCTGTCTTTCTACAGATTCTGGCCCTTTAACATATGTTTAGAGTCATTATTTAAAGATATTTGGAGGAGTTTGGGGGAGAACTTGGGTGAGTGCCTACCTTCACTCTGCCATCTTATCTCCACTTCCATTTAAGGTTCTCTTGGTAGAGTGATAAGAGAGAGTTGCCACATCCTTCTCCAGCTCCTTTTACAGATGAGGAAATTGAGGCAAGCAGGTACAAATGACTTGCCCAGAGTCACACAGCTAGTCAGTATCTGAGGTCAGATTTGAACTCAGGACATTGAGTCTCTCTGGTTCCAAGCCCAATGCTCTCTCTATTGAGCTAACTAGTTGCTTATATGGAGACCCTTAGTTGCCACTCAGCAGTGGAAGTAGCTCATTTCCTTTCTGCTCAGCATTTTTGGGTTGTGTTGACATTCCTGGTATTCCTAGAATCAGTGACACCCTCACCTGTGTCGTTCCCTTCCCATTTCTCCCCCAGGCAGAAACTTTGACAAAGATAGAAACATGTTGGACTGGTGGAGTAACTTCCGATCCCGACAGGTCAAGGAACCTGCATGGTGTATCAGTCTGGCAACTACCCCTGGGACCTGCCAGGCAGCCAGCTCGTGAGTGAGAATGACATGCCCACCTTGCCAGGCAGAGCACCCTGCTCCCAAAGGAACCTGGGCAAATAAAAGCCTGGGGGTCAATGGGCTGGACTGGGACTGGTCAGCTGCACCATGCAATTAATCACCCAACCAACAAGAATTTTTAAAACACCTACTAGATGCCGGGCACTATGTTAGGTCCCTGCCCTGGAGAAGTTACAATCTGATGGGGGAGACTGTGTAGGGATACAAGTCTATACAAGATAAAACAAGAGATACAAAGTAGCTCTGGAAGAAAAATGAACAGGTTTGGAATGTTTCTGGTTTTACATGTGGGACCTGATGTCCAAGGCTGGGAGGGGACTGAGCAGCTACACCAAACAACAAGACATTTTAAAGCATCTACTTACTATGTGCTACTGTTATATTAGGTTGCCAAATAATGGGGTTTGGGAGCAATTCACGTGTGAAGACTCACAGAGATCTTTTCCTTGCCAAAAAGAGCATTTATTTAAGAGAAGAAATTAGAGACAAGATCAGAATATAAAATAGGCGCCAGGAGTGGTAAATGTGAAAAAGATTTGGGAGAGCTTAGTTAGCAAGGAAAGGGGTTTTTAACAATTTACAACAGAAAAGAAAACTTCCTTAGTGGAACTCAGAACTAACCAGGAGAAAAGAAATTTGCCATGAGGTGAGAGTGTGCCATTGACTGGCAGACTAAATACTAAAAAGGGATTGAGCACCTAAAAGAGTCAGCCAGCCATGACAAGGAGAAAGACTCCATGAATTTTAAAAATCTCTCCTGGATCTATGTTCAGGATAGAGAAGTTACATTCTAATGGGGGAGGCAGTGTGTGTGGATACAAGTCTATACAAGATAAATCGAGAGACACAAAGTAGCTCTGGAAGGAAATTCAACAAGTTTTGAAAGATTCAATCAACCAGGGCCACTGTTCCAGGACCTGCAGGGAAAGCCAGAGAAAGCAGAAGATACTGTGAGGAAGGAAAGAGCAGGAATGATGTAAAAGAGCAGGAAAGGCTTCCTGAAGGAGGTGACAATGGAACTGAACCTTGGAGGAAGCTTGGGAAAGTAAGAAGGGAAAGCACTGCAGTTGCAAGGCATTGCCAGGACAAAGCAGGCAGATTTCAAGGATTGCTATAGGACAGTGCTGGAGGGGAGTAGTTTGAAATGTCTCTTCCCATGATCTTGCTTTTTCTTTCTCATAACCACAGGTCAGCGGGATTGGAACACTAGGAGAAAATGGTATAGATAATGGAGGCATACGGCAAGCTTATAAAGTAAGCTGGATTTCATTTCTTCATTCAGCACCTATTGAGTGACTACTGTACAATAGAGTGTGCTGTGTCAAGCTATATTATGTCCTGGATGATTGAAGCCTAACAGAAAGATCTTGGGATTTGGAACAGAAATGGATTGCAGAAATTATCTAGTACAATCCCCTCATTTTGCAGATAGGGAAACTGAGGCAGAGAGAAGAAATGATTTGTCTCAGCTAGCAAGGATCAGAGTCATAACTCCAATGAAGGTCCTGTGACTCTAAGCCCAGTGCTCATCCCTGCCAAATTTTAGATGTAGAGCCAAAAGGGACCTCACCTCATTTAGCAGGGAAGTAAACTGAGCCCCACAGGAGTTGAGCTACTTGCTCAAGGTCACAGAAATAGTCATCAGGATTTGAACCCAAATCCCTCACTCCTAATCCATTAGTAATTCATGCTGCTTCTTCAGTTTACGTGGGCCTGCTCATTGGTTGGAGAGAACTTCCATTTATAAGGTTCTGTCTGTGGTGTCCCAAACAGGGATACTCAAGGCTATCTCATGGAGTAGTAGATAAAGCACAAGGCCATGAGTTCAAATCCAGACTCAAACACTGATTGGCTGTATGACCTCAGATACTTCACCTCTATCTACCTTAGTTTCCTCATCTGTAAAATGGGGATTTTAAAAGTTCCCATTTCTTAGGGTTGTTCTGATGCTCAAATAACAATTATCAGGCTTT
>JACYGW010087945.1:0-23379 GCA_016696395.1 Antechinus stuartii
TAGGTCAGAGGAGACAGGTGAGCGTCCAGGAAAGCTTCCAAAGCTTTCCAGGCAGCTCAGAGGCACGGCCAGTAAGAGCCAGGGGCCGGCAAGCAGGGAGGCCTGAGCCAAATCCGGCCTCCGACCCGGACTAGTTGGGTGACCCTGGGCGAGTCACTTAACCCTGTGTGCCTCAGTTTCCTCCCCTATAAAATGGGCAATTCTTCCAATATCTGCTAAGAAAACCCCTAAACGGGGACCAAGAGTCGGACCTGGCAGAAATGACCCAACACAGAGGCCTTGGCAGCAGACTGGGTATGGGGCACCAAAGGTGCCAAGAGGATGGTGGAGTCCTGCACAGGGATGGGCGCCTCTGGGAGTTTTGGGGACAGATAATGCACTTTTGTCCTTGATGTTTGAGCTTTCCAGGAAGAGTCACTTCAAGTGTCTAAGGGGCCTTGGAGAGGAGACCGGAGGTCAAGGAGAGGTCAGGACTGGATAAGTAGATTTGAGAATCATTAGCATTGAGCTGATGGGATCACCAAGAGAAGTCACTGAGAGGGAAGGAAAGGGGCCGGAATGGGGCCGGAACCTGATCTGGGGGACAATCCTGCCCAAGAAACAGAGGGAGCCGCTTGTCGGGGGGAGGAGAGCCAGGAAAAGGGGGTCCCCGAGAGGAGAGATTGGGGACAAGAAGGTGATGGGCGGGGCAGGCCAGAGGTCTGGGCCTGAGAGGATTAAGGAAAGGCCAGGGGGGATGTGGAGGGAGGCCGGCCTCTTCTTATGCAATTGAGCTTTTCTGACTCTTGGGTGGGGATGTCTACTTTGCATCCCAAGGTTTCCCCTTTATATCTCAAGCTTTTGGAGTCCCGAAAAGAATCTTCTTGTGACTCAGCAAATGTTGGTCTGAAAAAGTGCAGAAAGACTTGGGCCTCCCCTGGAAAGACTGACAGGAACTGATGCTGAGGGAAGTGAGCAGGACCCGGAGGTCATTATCCACAGCAACAAGACGACATGAGGATCCATTCTGATGGACCTGGCTCTCGTCACCAATGAGAGGATCCAAATCAGTTCCATTTGTTCAACAATGAAGAGAACCAGCTACACCCAGAGAAAGAACTCTGGGAAATGAGTGCGGACCGCGACAGAACATTTCCACTCCCGGTTTTTGTCCGCTTGCGTTTTGGATTTCCTTCTCAGGTTATTTTTACCTTATTTCTAAGTCTGATTTTTCTTGTGCGGCAAAATAACTGTATGGACATGTATACATACATTGTATTTAACATATACGTTAACATATTTAACATGTATTGGTCAACCTGCCATCTGGGGGAGGGGGTAGGGAGAAGGAGGGGAAAAGTTGGAACAAAAGGCTTGGCCATCGTCAATGCTGAAAAATTACCCATGCGTATGTTCTGTAAATAAAAAGCTACATAAAAAAGAAGAAATTGTAAACATTTTTATCTAGTTTTTTTAAGTATAAATAAATTTAGCAGGTGTTAACAACAACAACAAAAAAGACTCGGGCCTCCCAAAGAAGAGAGAAATGATGGGTGGAATATGTGTGAGAGTGTCTGGGAATATGTATGTTCCTGGGTGTGTCTATTGTTTGTATATGGGTGTGCAGGGGAGTCTATCAGTAATGCATGTACTATACACATGTTTACAATCTGTAATAGCCGTTAGTGTGTACACGTATGTCTGCACTCATGTATGGGGGCATCCGCATCGTGGGTATCTAAATGCATCTATGAGTACATTTGTGTGTACGGATAGGCTGGTCAGAGCTGGAGGCCACACTTGGGACCCATAGGAAGGCATTAAAAGGGGAGAAGGACCTCATCGTCCTTATCCGATTGATCATAGGGGTTTTTTTACCTGGAAAAAATGGAAGGAAGCCTGGGGTCCAGTATATGCACGTATGTGAGTGTTTATCTTTCTATATGTATAAATATCCACCCTTCATTGCAGCCTTCTCTGGGGAGAGGAAAGGGGCAAAAACGGAAGTACAAGGGACACGGCAGAGAAGAAGAGCAAACCCTTGGAGAAGCAAAGAACAACCGGCAGCTTTGAAAATAATGTCGACTATTTTTTATATCCATTTCTTCATACTGTTTTCAGTCGAATCGTCTCTTCTGGTCCGCTGTCGACTGGGCAAGAAAAGAAAGTTTTTCTTTTCTCATTTTGTAGTCAAGTGAAAAATAAAAATGTTTCCCAAGACCCCAGCATGTCAACATCTCTGTATGTTAACTCCACTCGGCCATGGGGAAGTCTCCGGCCGACTCCTTGGAGAACAGAACTTCTTTATCTTGTTTGTTTGTTTGTTTTTGAGGAGGTTATTTTTCAATGAATGTTGTCCTGTGGTTTTCCTGGATTTCCAGCTAAAGATTTCCATTGGACAACATCACTCAGGGTGAAGCCGGAAGGACTCGGGGAGCCCCACGGGGGTCGGGGCTTTTCTGCTGCTTAATGACTGGAGCCAGAGGCCTGGATGTGCCCATCAGATTTTCAGGCAACCCAGGGCCGATAGTGTGGAGATCCTGTTGTTCAGGGCAGTGGTCGGCCATTTCCTTCTCCAGCTGATTCTACAGATGAGGAACTGAGGCGGTCGGAAGGAAGGACTTGTCCAGGGACACACGACTAGGCAGGATTTGCACTCAGAGGAGCCTGAGGCCCTGGCCACCCTGTAGAATGTGGGGCCACCTGGAGTCCAACGGGAACAAAGGGCAAAGTGGAAGGGACACATTTCAGCTTAATATTTTTAACATCCCAAGGCAGAATGGGCTGCCCTGGATGGTAGTGAGCCACCCATCCTAGGAGGAATCCAAAGAAAGGCACTCCATGGGTATCCTCTGTTCCGTTTTTATTCATCTATTTGGCCACTGAAGTCCTGGAGGTTCTGTGATTTTGGGAAACAGCATATTGCTGTCAGTGATCCGGACCCCGGCTTGTCTGTTTACTGTCAAGTCATTCCATCCAAGCCTCCTTTTCCGATCTCTGAAGATGAATCCCTCCCTTGCCGGAGAGGAACCCAAAGGAAACCACTGCTTAAAAAGGTATAGATGGATGCACAAGCGTCCCCGATGGGGAGGCAGGACATCCTGGAGTAGCGCGGAAAAAAATCTGGGGGTCTCAGGGGATGGCAAGCCGATGGCACTCCTGACTCGTGGGAAGGGGCAGTCAAGAAGGCTCACGGACTCGGGCTAAATCAGGAGGGGCTGGGCTTCCAGTAAGGAGGCAGCCATCCCTGCCGCCGTCCCCCTCTCCAGGAGCCCTCACCACACCCTTGGGCTCCACACGTCGGAGGGTGCTCTTCCCTCTAACTGGATCGCTCCTCCCCAAGCCCCCCTTTGAGGAGTCAGCTGGGGCCAGTCAAGCCTCCTTCCTGTTCCAGAGCGATTCTTCTGAGAGACCGGAGCAGGCCCGAGGAGGGCCTGGGGGTCCAGGGCAAGAGGGGCCAGAGAAAGGAGGCCCAAGCCGTGGCTGCTGGGGGGGGGGGGTTCTCCTTTTAAGCTTATATCGGAAAGAGAAGAAAGTAGGGGGGAAAGCTCATTTCAGGCGGACATGATATTTTGGTATCCCCAGCGCTGCGCGGTTCTCCTCCTTATGCTGAGGGACCTGGGGCCACGAGCCAGTCCAATCCTCGCATTTTACAGAAGAGGAAACTAAGAGATGAGCCCGGGAAGAGAGTGACCGGGCTCACAGAGGCGGCCGGAGGCTCAGTCCAGTGCTCAGACCACAGGCAGCGCCGTCCGTTAGCATCCCCGGCCGCCTGTTCCGGGGCCTGGGGCTCCCAGCTGCCGCCAAGCTGAGATTCCAGGGAGCCTGAGCCCAATATACAGACTCAGAAGTCTGAGCAGTTGGTGACCTAAACCTGCTGCCCCATGAGAGGCCTTCCAGCCGTCCCCAGAGCACCCGGGTCGCAAAGTTTCTCTGAACACGCGGGGAAGTCTGTTGAAAAACAGAGAGATGGAGAGAGACAGAGATAGAGAGACAGAGACAGAGATGGAGAGACAGAGAAAGAAACAGAGGCAGAGACAGACAGAGATGGAGAGACAGAGACAGAGAGAGAGGGAGAAAGAGAAAGACAGAGATGGAGAGACAGAGAAAGAAACAGAGACAGAGAAAGAAGGAGATAGAGACACAGAGAGAAAGAGAGAGAGAGAGAGAGAGAAAGCAAGATCTTGATATTCTCCAAGAGTTTCTGCTGAGGAGAAGTAGGGCAGACTTGGCCTGGAGCGGGGCACTCTTGGAGGAGGGGGTGGACTCTGGGCCAGGGACTCCTCTTCCCTCCCCCTCCCCCGGGGTCATTCCCCACCCAGGCGGGCTGCAGGTTCTGAGAGGTTTGGGCCCACCTGACAGGAGGAGGCTGCTGCCAGCTCAGGGGAAGAGCTTTTGGGTGAGCCCTCCTCCCCACCCCCCCCCTGCTCCTCCCTGGGGGGACTCCGGGTAACAGGCCCCAGCAGCTCCTCCCCCCCACGGTGGATGAGCTGGACCAGGAGAACTGGAAGGACCCGAGCGGCTCCTCCCCGAGGCACAAACAGACCTGCCCGCTTCTCCTTGTGCCAGCGGTAATAACAGGGCAAAAGGAGCGGGCCCCGCCTGGCACTCGGAACAAGAGGGAGGAGCCGGCGCGGGCCGACGAGGAAGCCTGTGGCCGGCCGGCGGCCCTTCCTCGGGCCTGGCGCTGGACGCCAACGCGCTCTTGCTTCAGCGCCTCCGCCCCAAGCCGGACCGGTATTTCCTGCCCCTTCCCCAAGGGAGCTCCTCCACTAAGCCTGGGTGGCCCCCAACCCATTGGGCGAGCGTCTCTGAGCCCTCGCCGGGGGCCGTCTGGGTAGCGAGGGTCCCAGAGGCCTGGTGGGAGGAGCGGGAGCGGTCCCACTGTGTGCACACGCGGGTGTCTGGGTGGCGGCTGGCTCTCCTCCCCCTCTCCCAGAGCCGCCCAATGCCCCCCAGTCCGGTTGCCCTCCTGCCAGCCTCCCGGACTCTCCTGCTCGCCCTGTTATTACTGGGCCGCCTTTAGTCACCAGAGCCGGTGACTGTCAACAACATGTTTTCCTTGCCAGGGGCCTGTGAGGCGGCGCAAGCCCCACTGTGGCCAGCTGAGGAAACCGAGGCGCATAGAGGGGAACTGGCCAGTGGGCCAGAGGCCGGGAGGCCGGAGCCGGTTCTGAGGGCATCCGGGAAGCTGTGGAAGAGGCCGTGGGGGCGGGACTCCGGGGGTCCTTGAACCCCGTCCTCCCCCGCAGGCCTGCTGAGAGCCCCCAAAGGGCTGTGCCCGAGGGGCCGGAGACAGAGTCTCCTTTGGAGAAGCCGGGAGCGGACTCGGGCTCCTGGCAAAGGTCTAGAAGGCGCCAGGGAAGCCGGTGGCTGGGGATGGAGAGGGGGCCAGGCTGGGTCAGGAGGGCCCGAGTTCAAATTCAGATTCAGATGCTTGACAGTCACCTGCTGTCATAGGGAGGGGAAGGGGGAGGGGAAGGCGGTTTCCAGGCCCTGGAAGGCTTTCCTAACCATTCCAATTGGCCGAGAGCTTCCCCTCAGTGGGGTCTTCAGGAGCCGCGACCATTTGCCCCTGACTCGGGCTCTCTGGGGCCCTTCTGGAGCCGGGGTTCGGGACTCAGAAATCAGGCGATTTTCCGGGAAATCCCAGCGCTCCTGGAGGCACTTTGACTCTCTCCTCGGAGCCGGGCCTGCTCTCCCACTGCCTCCTCGGGCCTCCCGGAGAGTCGGGGCCGCTTGTTTACTGCTTTCTTGGCCCGGGGCCGGGCGGGGCGGGGATGCCGGGCCTGTCATCTGCCTCCCGAGCCACTGGAGGCCAAGCTGTCACTCAGGTTCGGTGGGTCCCGCCCTCCCCCAGACGGCCGGGGAGACAAACACGGGCTGACTCATGGAGCCTCTCCACTTCTCCAAGGGCTCTCGGGCGGAAGATGCCCCGGAAAGCCCAGTTCCCATCCTCGTCTTCGCCCGCCCAGGACAGAGGGTCCCCAAAGAGCTGAGGCCGCGGGCTCAAACACCCGGCCCCTAAATGCCCCCTGCACCAGGGGAAGCAGCGGGAGCCCGGCCCGCCCAGGAAGAGGCCGCGTCCGCCCTCAGGAAGGGGCCAGGGACTGGCCTCTCCCCCACCCTGGGAGCCACGGGAGCCTCCAGGGGCTCCCACCCTCCGGGCTTTCTCAGCCCCGTCAGGCTTGGAGCGCTTCCACGGCTTTCATGCGGCCCCTCCCACTGGGGCTTTTTTCTAACCCAAATCTCTTTCGAAATCTCCTGCCCGAGGGATTTTCCGACACCTCCCAGCTTGGAATCAACCTGCTGTTTACTGGGCCAGAGAGCTGCCCCCCCCTCCCCCCCTCCCCCAGTGCCCGAGTCCTGGGCGGCCGATCCCAGCACCCCCGGGGGCGCCCCTGCAGGGAACACGGGCCAGGCCAGAAGGGGAAGGGTCTGAGAGGAGCCAGTCAGTCAGTCAGTCAGCAAACCCTTACTGAGCCCCTACTGTGGGCGGCACTGGGGAGCTGGAAACCGTGGGGCCCACGGGACAGACCGGCCTCAGCTGCGGAAAGGAAGGCTCCAGCACGCCGGGACCGCAAAGGCCTCCTGTAGGGAGGACTTGAAGGAAGCCTGGAGGGGGAGGGGGGGTGCCGGGCCCAGGGGTCACAACCCCTACACGGGGCTCCCCTCCCCCATGGGGACGGGCCCACGAGGATCCCTGACCCACTTCTCCCTGCCCAGAGCAGCCAAGGCCCGGAGAACTGGGTCAGTGTCTCATTATCTGAGTGAACCGAGAGGGCCGTTGCCTTGGAGCGCCGACAGTGCCCCCGGCTCGCGGTGCCCCTGCCCCGGGGGGGAGGGCTGCCCGCAGTGGGGGGCGCCTGGGCCGCGGTTTCTCCTCACAAAGCCCGAGAACCTTGTTTTTAGGTCAGTCGCGATGCCCTCGCCCAGGGACTTGCCCAACTCTGATGTTAAACACCTGTTTCCCAAGTGCAGGGGAAAGAGCACTGGAAGCAAAGGTGCCCGTCCTGGCCTGCGGGTCCCGCTTTATCATCTGTCCCACGGCGCCTTCTAAAGGGCCCGGCTGGGACCCGAGAACAGCCCTGAGCTCGGCCCAAGCTCCTTCGCCCTCCTGCTGAGGCTCCTTCTAGGGGACCGGGAGGAAGGAGGGCCGCCTGCTCCTCCCACTCACACCCAGGGAAAGGCGCCGGCTCCGCTCCTGGCACCCGGTGCTTGGGGAAGCGGAAAGTCCTGGGCTGGGGCTGCGGGGGCGGGCGCCTGGGGGACCAGCAGGCTCCGGAGGTGCCACGAACCTCACTGGGCCGGGACGCAGCCTCGGACAAACATAGAGCAGCCGCAAGAGACACACTAAGCGCCGACGCCTGGCACACAGTCAGTGCTGCTGGGGGCGAGACCCACGCGGACAAGGGAGTGACGCAACATCTCCAGGCACCTGGGTGGGGGTGGGGAACCCCCACGACGGGATGAGTTGGACTTGGGTCTTCTGGGAATGTTCCTCAACTCATTGCCCCGGGAATGCTCCTGGATGCCCTAAAGCCGGTGAGATCACAGGGGAAGGGGGCGGCCCGCCGGGCCCTGCTCTGCCCCTTTAATCCCCAAATGGGTGCTCCCACCCAGAGCAAGGACTGAGTGAGCCCCGGGGGGGACGGCGGCTCCGGGTTCGTTGGGAATCCCCCACTCCCGGTCAGCGGGGGACGTCCCCCAGGGGGCCTCCTTATTCCTCCACATAGAGGTTCCCAAAGCCACTGCTCCCAGGAGCTCTTTCTCCTTCCTTGGGCTTGATAATTACGGGCTGCTCAGGCAGAACCGGCCCGGGGACTGAGGCTGCTCCTCCACCTTTGGTGGCCGCTGTCTGGCTCTCCCCGGGGCTCCTGGAGCTGCAGCCACACCCACGGGCTAACGGGGGGGGGGGGGGGGGAGGGGCCGGGAGGGGGGGGGGCCCCTTTCCGGGGGAGGGGGCCGAGAACACTGGCTCCGTGAGGCAGGCGGGCGGCTGCAGACCTCGGATCGCCCGCTGCATCTCGGGGCAGTCGCCCCGGACTTCATGCCTCGGAAGAGACCTCGTCTACCCGGAGGGAAGACCTGCCCTGGGACGCCCTCGGCCCCTTTTGAGAACCAAGGGCAGACCACCATGAGATGTCCCCTCCGGCTCCTCGGGCTCCTCCAAATGTCACTGATTCTCCTTCCAAAGCAGGCAGACCGGGGCCGGTCCCGTTACCTTTCCCTGCCCACTGATCTCCCTTGCCTCAGGAGCTCCGAGGACCCCCAGGGGGACAATCAGTTCCTGGGGGACCCGCCGAGCGTGGAGCCTCCGAGGGGAGCGGACTCCCCAGCCAGGCTCCCCCGGGAGGCCACAGTCACACTGGAGGCTGCCCGGTCCCTGGGCAGAGGTCGCCTTCTGCCCCTCTGTCCCCACTGAACTTTGACACCTGGTTGACCTTGCGTCCCATCAGGCTGAGTCAGTCCCTCCTGTCCTCCCTGGAACACGCTCCCATCAAAGGGGCCCAGAGGAAGCCCATTTCTCATCCAACCTGTGATTAGCTCCTGTTACAAGGGATGACATGGACCCATGCGTCAGAGTCCCAAGATGGCGGAGGCTTTCCATGAAGACACGGGCTCCCTCCTGCGCCATCGTTCCCCTCATCCTGGGCCGCAGAGCCCGCCGCGGAGCCCAGAACGGGTCAGAACGCTGCCCTCTGCCACACACGGGCACTCGTGCCCCCCTTTCCCCGTTTGCCAAAAACTTAGGGCAACAGAGGCGAAGGCGATCACCTCACACCCCCGGCTAAATCGGGGTGAAAAAAAGCAGGGGCCCCACCTGCCGGTGCCGGGCCTGAGGTGCCGCCGTCCTTCCGCCTGACGCCAGGTGTCTGGGAGCTCGGCCCCTGGGGCAAAGCCCGGCTCTGGCCAGGGAGTCAACCTGCCTGGTCCCGCCCCCGAACAGGATCCGGGCGCGTTCTTCCCCAAACTCTGTAAATAACTGAGACGCTGGGGCCGGAGTCCCGGCAGCCAAGGGCTTCACTGTGGGGAGAGCCCGGAGGCGTGGCTCCCGTCCTTCTGCGGGACACCCATCAACTGCTTTAACGAGCCCATAAACTCCCGAGGGACTCCTCACATCTGACAGTGAGGTCTGGGGTTCAGAGGCTTCCTCGGGAAATCAAAGCGGCTGCCCCTGACTCACTCCTGGCTGTTTCCTCTAAGGTCAGCTGCCTCCTCTTCTCGGCAGCCGGGTAACAGATCTCGGCCGGGGACCCTCCTCTTCCTCCTTCTTCTTCCTCCTCCTCCTCTTCTTCCTCTTCTCCTTCCTCCTCCTCCTCCTCCTCCTGCCCCTCTCCTGTGTAGATGGCTTCGCTGGCCGCCAGCCTTTTCCGGGCCTTCCCTGGGAGGTGGCGGTCCCCGAGCCCCCTGCGGATCCTGGCTGCGGCTAATGGTTGTTTCTGTGTGGTCTCTCCCGTCAGACCGGGCGCTCCCTGAGGGCAGGGGCCGTGTCCTTGTCTCCCTCGCCCTTAGCACAGTTCCTGGAACAGGCTTGTTCTTACCCAGGGAAGTTTGGGGCTTGAGGGAGGCGCCCCTCCCCTCCAAAATGGAGGGGGGAGGGGAGGCCACTTCTTCTCCGTCCCAACGTTCTCCTTGCCCCCCTTCTCGGGAAGGCCCTGGGCTGCCCCAGACCCCGTTCTGCGGAGCCTTAGTCCTTAATATCAGAAACCGATCGGAGGCTTCCGAGCGAGACCCTGCCCCCCCCCATGAAAGCCTCGGCCCTCGTGGCCCGGCCCTGGAGCTGCCCGGACTGCGCTGCCCTCGGTAAGGCCGCTCGAGTGACTGTGACCGATCCAAGGGCATCTTCCCTCTGGGCCCAGCAATGACTCCCCTCCTCCCCCGCCTGATGGCCCAAGACCAGGAGCCAGCCCGGATGAGGACGGCCCTCCCCGGGTCGTCCCATGCTCGTCCCACAGCTCAAGCCAGACTCTCATCCTTTGAAGAAACTGAGACAGAGCTGGTGACCTGCCCGGGGTCATTCGGCTAGTCAGTGTCTGAAGCAGGATTTGAATTCAGGTCTCTCCAGGGATCCCGGGGGCCCCCCTGGGCAATGGAAAAAGCTTAGTGTGTAGACTGGGGGGATCATGGAGTCCTGGACGGTCCCCCAGGCACAAGGGGCGGCTGCTTGGGCGGGCAGCCCAGGGAAGCCCAGATCCCGGGCAGCCGCCATGGGCTTGGGGAGCTTTTTCAAGTTTGCCAAGCATTCCCAGCCCCTCTAGAGAGAAGGGCCTCCCTCCTGACTAGAGCCGAGACTGTGGGGGCGATCCCAGTTTCACTCCTTGCCTCCTCCTCCCAAACCCCTCCAGGGCACATGCCAGGCCCTTGTCTGGGCCCATCTCAAAGGCTGCCAGGAGGGTGGAGGGGCAGGGCACCAAAGTGCCCCCAGAGGGCCGGGGGGGGCATGAAAAGCATGCCAGGGGCCGTGTCTCATCCGGGCTCTCGGGCCCTTGCCCACCCCCCCCCCACAGAAGCGCCTCCCCGTGGGGGTATCTCCCCTTACCTGGACCTCTTCCCATCCTTCCTCTCTGGGTAAGTGCTCTCACTTGCTTCTTTCTTCTTTTCTTAAATGTAAGAAAAGCCAGGGTGGGATCCTTCGCCTTCCAGTCCCACGGAAGCTGCAAACACAAGAGAAGGTAGATTTGGGGTCAGAACTTTGGGGCTTTGGGGACCAGCTCCCCTTTGTTTTGGGAATTCCCCCGGAATATCCCAGACGATGGCTAGCAGGTGCCCTCGGCCAGCAGGAGACTGTGAGCTGCATGAGGGCAGGCCCTGGCCCCGCTGGTGCCCAAACAGTGCTCGGCACATGCTCGGTGCAGGGCGAAGGATGCAGAGCCAGGAAGAGCCGGCCACCCATATTACGGGTCGGGGCGAACCAATCAATCCCGGGCCTGGTGCTGAGGGCTTCTGCCGCTTCTCCCCAGAGACAATCTCTCAGCACTCAAGTTCCTTTTCTTTTCTTTCTTTTAAATTATTAAAGCCTTTTGTTTTTAAACAGAAACCCGGATAATTTATCAACATTGACCTTGCATAGCCTCGTGTTCCAAACGTTCCCCACCCCCTCCCCTAGACGGTAAGCAATGCAATATATGTTTTACGTGTTAAAATATATGTTAAATCCAATATGTGTAAATATATTTATACAGCGATCTTGCTGCACAAGAAAAATCAGATCAAAAAGGAAAGAAAAGTGGATGCAAGGAGAGTGAGAATGCCAGGCTGTGAGCCGCACTCAGTCCCGGGAGGCGCAGACGGCTCTCTCCATCCCGAGATCATCAGAACTGGCCCAGACCGGCTCATTGTTGGAGAGCCACGACCGGCGGAATTGATCGAGGTGTAATCTTGCTGTTGCCATGGACGACACTCTCCGGATTCTGCTCCTTTCCCTCAGCATCAGTTCCTGGAGGTCTCTCCAGGCCTCTGTGCAATCCTCCTTCAGCATTCAAGTTTAAACAAGGGCCCCCGTGTCCATTAAGATGCAGCTAAAGCCTTCTGGCCACAAAGCCTCCAGAGGCACCAGCCCGAACAAGACCGTCCCACCCCAAGGCTGTGCTGCCACCCGGAGAAGCAGGGCTGGGGGAATGAGCAAGCCGGCTACGTGTCAAGATTCCCCCGGAGCTCAGGGACAGTGTTTCACGGTCTGGGGAATCCCCAGGTGAAGGAACCCAAGGATCCGGCCACCCATGCTTAGGCAACTGGACCAGAGCCCCGGAGGCCACTCTGACCAGGGAGCTCTTCCTCTCCACTATCTCCAAGGCAAACACTCAGCCCAGCTTGATAGGCCGCAGGGGCAAAGCTTTCAACATCTTCGAGGTCATCTGGTGCCCGATGGGCATTGGCTGCCTTGTCTAGACCAACATCCTTTCCAAAGGGTCTCCTAGAGACCTTCCAGCGGCGAATTCACTTGAACATGTAGTAGCGTGGGCCCTTCGGGGAAGAGCAGCCCAGGGGCTGAATTGTGCTCTGGATCCCAGAGAGATGACTTTGAGCATTGGAGATCTGGGTTGTTTGGAGAGATGGGGACAGAGGGGCAGAGGGGGCGGGGCTGGGGTGACAGGGCACCCCCCAAGCCTCGGGCCTGGGAAAGATTTCCCCCCCCTCCCCTCCCCCTGCCTCCCAGCCCTGCAGCCTTACAAAGAGCAGCTCCCTTTGGAGTTGAGCTCAGAGTTTTGGCGCCTTCCAGACCAAAGGGCCGGCCACTGACAGGTCCCAGAGGTCAGGTGATAGACCCTCGTCCCCCACTCCCGATGACCTCTCCCATTTCTCCCTATTCCCTTCCTTTTCTCACATTTGACTTTATTTTTTTCACCTACGAGATGGTTTCCAGCATGCATTTCGATCAGATTCTGAGCCCCCCCTCGCTCCCCCTTCCCCAATCAGGAAGCAATCTGCATAAATCACACACGGACAACGCCAGTGGCTATTAGCGCCCCCTTGGGGTGAGCCCCAGGAAGGAGCAGCGTGGCCCCAGCCCACCGAGATTGGGCGTGGGGCAGATAAAGGGGCTCCAGCCCGGGGCCCGAGGCTGTGAAGTCCCAGCCACTTGGTCCTTCCCTGCACAGATTCCCTCCCAGAGGGGCGGGCTCGGGCCCAGATCAATCTGCTGCATAAAAATCCTGTCCCCACTCAAGTTGGCAGGGCAGGAGCAGAGGCCCTGGGGCCAAGAACAGCGGGATTCAAATCTGACCCAGCTAGGGGATTCTGGGCACGTGCTGACCCCCTCTGGCCTCAGTTTCCTCATCTGTAAAACGGGGATCACGAGGGTCCCTTTCTCCCAGGGTGATTGTGGCTGGGTAAGAAAGGAGGCGGAATGTAAGGGTCAGGGGAGGAGCCTCCCAGAGCAAAAGAGGAAGTACTGAGGCCTTGAAGCCCGAGGCAACCGGAAGTAATCTCTGCAGCCAGCAGGCACCGCCTCTTGAGCGGGAGCTCTGGTGGGATTGAGAATTCCCTTATTGGCTGCACCTGTGACCTCATAGACCCTATGTAGCAGCGGGGACCAGGAAGTGGGTGGAGGTCGTTAGCAGTCGAGGCTGGAGGGAGGGCAGCGCGAGTGCAGGGCGTGAGCCCATGGAATAAAGACTTGTGCTTGCAAGCCGCTGTGTCCAGCCCCCCCCCCCTCCCCCGAACAAGAACCGCTGCGCAGAGGTGGCGGGGCCCGGGACGGCCAAGGCCAGGGCTTGGTAAGCTGGCAATCAGTAACCTGGGGGGGGGGGGGGCTGCAGCGGCGCCAACGTCGGGGGCAGGAGAGGAAGGTTCCCCAGACTCTGAGAGATGAGAAGGCAGAGAAGCATTATGGGTCCGGGCCTAAGTGTCCGAGCCCTAGAGTATCGTTGTGCAGGCAGCTCAGGCAAATAAGTTAGAAAGGCCGACGGCTGATTCTCTGGCGGACACCTCTGGTGAGGGGCCCAGGGCTGGCTCCCAAGCTCCCAGGCCTTTACTCCCACATCCCCCTCAGCCCGGAAAAAATCCGGAGGTGAATGAGGGGATTAGGCCTTTAGAACCAAAGGGGCCAGAACCTCCTCTGGGGGCTGAGCTAGAGGAGAAACACAAAACAGGAAGTGCGAGAGCTCCACCTACAGGCTGAGCCAGAGAAGAGACTAAAGATTACAAAGACCTGTTATTTTCCCAATGGAGCTCAGAAAGAGCCTCCCCCGCGGGCCTTGGCAGGAAGCTTTGATAAAGGCAGCCTCGGAGGGGGAGGATGTGATTCCATGGGGTTCTGACTGGGGCCTCCAGGCCTACTTAGGGGAGGATGACGGGGCCCGAGGCCAGATGTATGGCCCGATCCCATTCCAAATGTTGAAGGAAGTGAAAAAAGCTTGTGTTAATTATGGCCCCAATGCTCCCTAGACCATACAGATGTTCCAGCTGATAGCAAGTACGCATGCCCTCACCCCGAGTGACTGGAAATCCGTGGCATCTGCCTGTTTTACTTCTGGCCAATCAGTTTCACGGCTATCAGAATTTACTAAAGCAGCTCGGAAATATGCTGTGGCCAGTGTTCCTCAGGAGCCAGAAGAGTCTGTGCTTATAATGACCGGCACCGGCCGCTGTTCCACAACTCAGCCGTTCTACGATGTGACTGTATTTCCACCGATTGCACACTGCGCTCCACAGGCTCGGAAGACAATAGATATAGAGGGATTGGTACAGCAATATCTTACTTCAATAAAACAGGGCCCCCGAGAACCTATCAAAGATTGCGTCCCGATTAAGAACAGCGGTTGACAGAGTTATAGAGGAAGGTGTCGCTTCTGACCTTCTTTTGAGAAACTCTTAAAAGAGGGAATGAATAAAGTGTGCAGCCGGAGAGTGCGTGGACTTCCTAAAGAAGCTCCTATCTCCGAAATCAGAGACAAATGATATGAAGCAGATGATGAGGCTGTTAATGCAGAGGCACTGGCCTCAGCTATAGCTCAAGGAATAACACGGGGAATAAGCAGGAGGGATGAAGGAAAGAAGTGTTACAGTTGTGGCAGGAAAGGACACGTCCAAGCCCAATGCCGTCCACGGCCACCAGGGGGCGGAAAGCCCGCTTGCTCTGTTTGTGGCAAGATAGGGCACATTGCTAAATTTTGCAAGGCCAAGATGAGAAATAATTTTGCAATCCAGGAAAACGGGAGCAGGGACCTCAAATGCATAACCAGTAGATCAGGGACCTACTCAGAGAGGAACCACACGATTCAAAGAGAATTATCAAGCCCTGATGAGGAATATGACAGCATGTGGTGAATGCAGTTGAGGGTTTTGATACTGATCCATGGCCTACTGTACATGTTGAGATAACAGCCCAAGGGTGGAGATAGATTAGTGATTGGACTCTCAGACTATGCCCCTGGAATTGTACATACTATGATATTAAAACATATGAAACCATTTATCTTGGTCACCAATCCTCACCCATATCCTGTGAACTTAAAGGGAGATCATCCAATTGCCAAAGCACTCCCATTATATCCCTTTGGTGAGGGGAATTTTATTCAGATTATGGGGAATAGAGAGATAAAGTGAAGAACTTACAAGCATGTATGAATTCTTTTTCTGTCTTTTATTTTCATTATTTCTGTGTTTCCCCTCTGACCTGTATAATATGTGCAGGCTCCTATCTACTTGAGCCTTGGCCGGCTAGAAACCTATTTACTTAACCTGAGCTGATGACATTTATCGATATTTATTCTATTAGCTGGACCACTGTCTGCTTGATTAAATCTGAAGGCCTGACTTTGTTTCCCAGAAATCAGGAGATTTCGGGGAAACAGAAATCTTCCATTCCAATGTCCCCAAATAGCAACAACCAATTAGCTGCCTCCCCCTCCCCTTCTCAATGCTCTCTTACTTGGGATGTAATCTCTTGTATAAAAGCTATGTATCTTTCCTACTTCTTTAGCCCTCCTCCTGCGAGCTTTCGAGCTTTCTCTTTCTTATCTCGCGATGGGACGGCTCATCCTCCGGAGGTTTTCAATAAACAACTTTTCTGCCTTCTACGGAGTGATCTCTGAGTAATCATTTTGGGTAAGGGTCTTCTACGTCCCTCACAAGATGATTGGACAAAAGGCCCATGTGTACTATGTATATAGAAAATAGGCCATTTCAAGGAATGATTGATACAGGGGCTGATAATATCCATTATAACAAAACTTGATTGGCCTCCTGAATGGCCGCTACAAACCCAAAGAGTAACAGTTAATGGGGTGGACGGCAGGCAGCACGCTTCCCAGTCTATTAAGAAATGTCATTGGAAATTTGAAGATCAGAAGGCTCTTTAGGCCTCTTGTCATCGCTGGGTTTAGAACCTCCTTGTGGGGAAGAAACTCACTGAAAACCCTTCAGACAACACTAGACATTGAGGAAAACTAATGGGGCCAATGAGAAGGTGCCACCTTTAAGATGGAAACATGACCATTCTATATGGGTGGATCAGTGGCCCCTCCCAGATGAAAAACTCACTGCCTTGAGATCCCTCATTATGGAACAAAAAAAAAAACTGGATCATACTGAGCCCTCCTTTAGTGCTTATAACTCGTCTGTTTTTGTCATTAGGAAAAAGAACAAAGCATGGCGCATGTTAATTTGAGAGCTGTGAACGCCGCCACGCAGCCCATGGTGCCCTACAACCAGGCCTCCCATCTCCTAACATGGTCCTATATCATATGGTGGTGATTGACCTAAAGGGTCGCTTCTGCTCTGTTCCTTTACATCCTACTGACAGGGAGTTTGCCTTCTCTGTCCCAGCTACTAGTTTAGAAGCTCCTGCCACTAGGTGGCAGTGGAATTACCACAAGGGATGGCTAACAGCCCCACCCTCTGTCAGTGGTATGTAGACAAGTTCTTGCACCGTCAGAAGTCTGATGTTTCTATTCTCCACTACAGGGAGGCCATACCAGTGGCCACTAAGGAAGAGGCGAGGTTACAGCACGTTGTGCAACACATCACCTTGTGGTGGCGCCACATAAGATACAGACTCAGCCTCCGCTTCTCTTCTCGGGCACGTTCTTCAAGGCCTCCCTGTGTCCGAGGCATACCCTCAGGTGGACGAGGATGAATATAAAATTCTTCGTGACTTCCAACAGCTGGTGGGGACCTTACAGTGGCTGTGCTCCACCCCCCTAACCCCCCTTCTGTTATCTGCCCCTTTTACGGCATCTGCCCTGACATCACCTCGCCCGAGGTCTGTACAATCCATTCCCCTGCTGGGCGCTTGTCCTGCCTCCAGAATCGATCCCTCACAGCCCCTGATGCCGTCGGCATTTGTTGACAAGCCCTTTCTCCCCGCCCTGCACCACAGTGAGCCCCCATAGCGTTGCACCCTGCCAGACCTTCACGCATCCTCACCAATTAGACCGAGGGGCTCGGTTCCCTCTTGGGCAATGTTGCCATCGGGCCGTACTTATTGCGGGGCTGCCCCCTCCATTGGCTCAGCAGGTATCTGTTATTGCCCAGGATAACGTAATGTGGGCTGTCCTGCTACAGCTCTGCCCCCCAGGACCTCTGCAGACTTCTCAGCCACTTGGGCAGTTGTACAAAAGAGGAAGAGTAAGGGTCCCCGCTGGGTCTTTCCTCAGAGCCAGTGCAAGGCCCCGGTGTTTTCACCGATGCTCCCAAAGGTCACAGGGCCACAACATACGGGGAGGACACTCCAATCACATGTTCTTGACACCCCTATGGCTCCACACAGAAGAATGGGTTGTATGCCATCATGCACGCTGTGCAACGGTATCAAGGGGCTATTCATATCATCGGGGGCAGTCTTTATGTCCAGCAGCTACCACCTGCGTGCCTAGATGACAGGCGCCCCACCATCACTGATCTCCTCCTCAGGATGCACTGAACAGCACTGACCAGCAGAGCCGCAGCCCTGCTCATCCTACATGTCAGGTCTCACACTGACGCCGGTCCCGTGTTTGGGGGCAGTGGGGTAGCCGATGCCCTCCTTTTCCCTTGGTGTGGCCTCTGCTCTGATTCCGCTGCCCACGGGCACATCCTCTTTTCATTTATCTGCCACTCATTGCAGAGGCTGCGTGGCATCTCTAAGGCAGAAGCTGCAGCTGTTGTTCGCCGCTGCACTACTTGTGCGCCTTCGATCCTGCTCCTCGAAATACTGGGAGGAATCCTCTTTGCGAGTCCCCCAACGCCCCGCGGCAAATGGTCGCACTCTTAATTCCTCATGGCTGAAACCTTCCCAACTCCCATCCAGCCATCTCTGCTGCTGCCCCCGGCTGCCTCCCCTGTTGGGTGAATGGCCATTGAGCTCTCGTGAGAAAATGAACATGAGAGCGGCTGAGCCTGGAGGGGAGAAGCTAAATCCCAGCCCTACCTTGGCCCCAGCTGCTCTAGGTGGAGCGGAAGGTGTCAGATGCTCATGTGCAGGTAATCGTTTATGAATGAGAACGAGAAAGCCTTTACTGGGTACAAAGCCCAGTGTGCTAAGCTCTGGGGAGACCGAGAAAAGCCCTTCAGTCCCTGCTCTCATATTGCGGAGCCCAGGGAAGGCTTTGGCTGCTGATTGGCCAGGACCCAAGGTGCCGGGGTCACGGCAGAGGGCGGCCTCTGGTCATTCAGTCTGTCGAATGTTTATTAAACATTTGGGAATAGAGGGAGGAGTCCCCGCCCTCAGGAAGCTCTCAGTCTAGAGGGGGACACCATATACAAACAACTAGGTCGGATCCAAGACTTTGAGGGAATCAGCCTTGGACAGAAGGCACCAGTCAAGGAACTGGAAAGGATTCTTGCAGAAGCTGAGATTTGAAGAGAAAGTAGAAGGAAACAGGGAAGCCTGGAGGATGGGGGGAGCAGGAGGAGTCTGCAGGAATGGAGGCCAATCAAGGGAAATGGGGAGATAAAGCAGCAAGAGGCCACTAACGTTGTAGCAAGAGTAAGATATCTGGAGAGGTCGGAGCCAGTCAGGAAGGTCCTGGAGGTGATCTGAAGCCACCAGACTCTACTGATCAGGAAGAACAGGAGGAGGAAACCCCAGTGGAGGCCGGGACCATGGTTCAGGGGTAGGAGCTGAGAGCCTGCACTAAGGGGAGAGCAGAGCAGGGGCCGAGACACAGTGGGAGGGAATGTAGGGGAAAGGATGACGTCTGGGTGCGTGAATTTCTTCTGTGTTTATAGGAATAAAGGAGGCCGAGAGTGGGAGAAATACAAGGCTGGGGTTTGGTTAGAGAAGAATGACCAGGCAGGGAGGCAAAGAACAGTCTAGAATTGAAATGGCTAATTATCGGGCCAGGGTTGGGGGGGGAGGGAGGCAAGTCTGCATAGGGTGATGACCTAAGAAAGTACTGAGGGAGAGAAGGGTCGAAGGGGGATCATTAAAGGCAAAGAATAGTTTGGGGAGAATGAGGCAAAGGGAGGGTTGGAGTGATGGGATGCTCCAGTCAGGGCACGCCTGAGTTCTTAATTAGGGAAATGGAACACATGGACAAATAGTGAGCTCTAGGGAATGACCCAGATAAAGGGCTGGAATGGAGCATCTACATCAAGAGTTGGGGAAGAAAGATGGTGGCAGGAACTTCTGGAGAAAGGAAGGAGAATGGCCACGACTTACAGTGGGCAGAAAGTTTTGACCAAATGGGTTTCAAAGGAGGTGAGGGTGCTGAGAGAGGTAAAGGGATGACTGTGGGGAGCAAAGTGTTCTGAATGGAGCTCGGGTCAATTCATCAGCGACCTAGGAGCGGTACAGAGAAAGAGAGAAGGCCGGGGAGCCACATTGTTGGAGGCCTCGGGAGCCTCAGCAGAGCGGGAGGGACAGGAAGCTAGATTGCGAAGGGGAGAGAAGGGAGTGGGAGAGGAAGTTTAGCAACAAGGCTGACTGGAGGAGAGAATACAGGACAGCAGCTTGAGCAGAAGAGTTCCGGGCACCTTGGTAGGCTGTAGGGGGAGGTGCCAGTGACTTAAAAGAGAACAGAGGCCAGGGAGCCTGGAGAGGATGGGACTGAGGGTATAAGAAGGGAGGTTCGCCTTGGCTAGGAGGAACCGGGAGAATGTCAAAGTTTCAAGGTGAAGGAGATTGCCCGCTACCACCCCCCACACTGAGGAAACTCCTCAGACTGCATTCTGCCAGCCAGGTGCTTTTAAAAATAGTCGGCAAACAATCAACACACCAAGGCCTCGTGGTCTTAACACCCTTTTAGCAGTGATTTGACTGTGAAGATCACAGTGTTCTCGTGAAAGCCTATCTCCATACCTGAGTGTCATTCAACCAAGTCAAAAGCATTTATTAAGCACCTGCTGCATGCAAGATACAGAAAAGAAAATCATTCCTACTCACTGGGAGCTCACATTCTAACAGGAAAATCACAAATACATATCACCATCTACTAACCAGGTTAAAGGACACATCCTTTCTTTCTGGGAACACTGATAAGCTATTTTATTAGGGAGTGTACTTCATAGACATGGTTGTTTCAGTGTTTACCGAGAAGCGTCCGTTTGTGTCAAACAAAACTCATCGTTTGATGGATACACAATCAGTCATATCCATACCAGCCAGGTAGATCATTAGTCAGCTACACATGCTCATCCTGGGCAATGCAGGTATCCCAGGCCTCCCATGAGCTCTCCACATGGGGCTCCCCAAATTGGCTGGGCTCTCCATTAAGCTTGCTCTTTCCTCTCATTCTGGGGATGGTCCACCTTCCTGCAAGGACATTTTCCTCATTGCTTTCTTTTCTTTTGCTTCTTTATTAAGGTTGTTTGTTTTTTGCAAGGCAATTGGGGTTAAGTGACTTGGCCAGGGCACACATCGAGGAAGTGTTAAGTATCTAAAGTCAGATTTGAACACGAGTCCACCTGACTCCAGGTCCGGTGCTCTATCCATTGCGCCATTTAGCTGCCCTCTGTTAAATTGTGACAGCCAGACTGATCTTCTCACCCCTTCTCATACCATCTTTTCTTTGCCCTCTGAGTCATTCTCAACTGGTGACCTGTTCTCTGACCTGAAGCCCTATTGCTTCCAACTGCTGACATCCTCAGTTGCAGGCCTTTCTTTGAGGGAAAAGGTCATCATCAAAAGTACTGCAATATTCCTGAGGCAATCCAGCTAGTCCTCCTTTCCCTGGTTAACCTTGGTCCACCTCATTGTCCACTGGCAGTATTTGTTATCGACCTACGTTCTTATGTAGAAACTCCGTGTGTTGCCCATCCACCTATGGAATACAGCATGAACAACAGGCATTTTCCATTCACTCATCCACTTAGTGTTTCCTCTTGAGTTGTCAGGAGACTCTGAAACGATTGGGAGCTCGATGCAATCGGCACACCACCATCCACAAACACTGAAGGCCCTCACCTCTCATTGGGACTCTTGGGTTGAACCCCCTCCATGATGATGACAAACACATCTCCCTGTTTCCCGGCTCATCTGATACTAATACTATCCTGATCTAAACAAATTATGTATTATTTCTTTAAGAAATCTTTTATTATTTTGGCAGTTACATGAGAGACGTACTGGATGAGAATCCCTAAGGTGCTGTTTGCTTTGCCAATTCAAATGCCTTTTTAAAAGCAACATAAAAGCATAATGGGATCTTATATTCTGGACGATTTTCAATCAATTCAGTATCTATAAAGATATGGTCTATTAAAAGCTATCACCTGCAAAAGTCTGCTTAGTCCTTTAGTAAAATGGACTTTAAAAGATGTAAGGGGACCGTGTGCTCAGAAAAGGTGATGGGCTGATCAGAGAGGAAGAAAGCTAAATGATACAAACTGAGTGCTGCCCCGATCTCTACTCTATAAGAAGGTCTCCATTACATTGGGTGGCTTTTTGGTGGCAGATTCATTAAAGACAAACAAGAATTATCCTATTTGAGAAGGCTTGATGATCTGTGAGCCTTGCCCCGAGAGACCTTTCATACATCAGTGAGATCACATGTTCATTGAATTTTCCGAGATGGCTTTTGATGGAATGGTGACAATCACTTCTAATGATCTAGACTTCTTCTGTAGATTAGATTATCTGCCAAGCAAATCATTCACAGCAACAGCTGGGAACTTGAGGATAGCGGAGAGTTTAGCATACTCTAGGAGGAAATCAACAAGGGAGGATTAAAAAGAAGGGGCAGAACATGGAAAGTTCATGAGAAGTAATGAATCCTGAAGGTCTGTCCTGATAACCCAAAGTGGGGAAATGAACAAAGACCCTTTCTGGCTTTCCCGAGTGGGGGAAAAGGCAAAAGGGCAGCAAGTCAGAGAAAGCTGAACAGAAATCTTCAAGAGCGTGCTTTGTGGGCATTCGCTCTGCACGAGCAGCTCCCTCTTTCCAGGCATCCGAAGCACACCGGGTTTTTGACTGGGTATAGGCAGAGGGCTCGGGGTAGAAGCAGCAGCAGGTGTTCTCTTGCCTGGCCTGGATATATAACCGGGCCCCCAGGGAAGGGATACAATCTATCTGCACCTCCTTGCAGAGAGATGCTGGGTCCAAGATGAAGAATGCGGTAGGCAACATGAGAATGGTTTTCTGGATTATGGATATTAGCAATAAGGGTTTGGTGTTTCTTTTTAAATGGGAGTGGGAGGAAATTAATTTAATTAAACAAATGGATCTAAAAAGAAAGAGAGTGGCTATGAGAAATATTTTGGTTCTAAATCTCTGAGTTTCCCTTTACCTTGAGCCTTTTACAGATTGAAGTTGAAAAGGCACAAATTCCCGATAGATTTTATTGGACCCAAAGGTTCACTGTCTGGAATGACATTTGTCGATCTTTTGCCATTTCTGAAATTCTTCCCCACACAGTTCTGGAAATGACTTTCTGCTGAGATGCTAAGCAGAGAAAACTGTGGTGGGTAAAAAATAGATGGGTTTGGGGGCTTGTTTTTAATCTGGTCAGCAACACAGACTGAAAGCCAAGCCTGTTACTAGTGCCCCCAGTGGGGAGCGGGAGCGTTGCAGCTCAGGGTGTGTGGGGCCAGCCTGAGGTCCTCCAAGGGGAAGAGGGAGGGGCCCTCAGGCCAGTCTCCAGCTCAGGCTTTGCATCTGTCCGGTGATGGCCGAGTTCTCTAGCTGCCACCACCCCTCTTCCAGCAGGGACCCAAACTTGGCAGGGTCTTGTCCACTTCAGAATTCTCATCCCCCTGAGGGAGAGGGGGGAGAAAGCATGGCGGGCTCTTTCATGCCTCAATTAACATTTGCCTCTCCCACCTGAAAGAAAGCCAAGACTGGTAAGAGGTGGAGCAAAAAGCATTGCTTGCCTTGACAGAATTCACCTCAACCAAAATTCAACCACATATCGCTTGCCTTTCTTTCAATCAAAATCACTGCGGATGTGAACACATTTCCCCCCAATCAAAGCTCAAGTGTTTGTCAGGCAATGAAATCTAATAGAACTAAATTAGAAACAGACAAGGAGCCGTGAAGTGTCTGACCCAAGACATCTCTAGGAATACGGGGGATATTCCTAAAATTTCTTCCCAAAGCCATCCAGCGCAGCAGGACCCTCGCTGCAACTCAGGAGCCTGTGCAAGAGAGGGCAGACCGCCCGTCCTAAACCGCCATCAAGAAGTCTCGCACACCGCCCTCCCGCAAGGCCCGTTTCATATTTGTGGACTTCAAGGCCACGGGGTCTCCTGGGACGGGTGTTCTCACCCCCCACTACAGGTCAGAGCTCCCAGTCAGAGTGGTTGTGGCCCACTCCAGGATAAGGGAAACACGGTGTTGAGCCAGACCCGGGGCTAGGAGAGAAGAGAGCCCTTTCCTAGGGCTGGGGAGGCCACATCTTGGCTTTATTGACCCAGCTAAACTACCACAATCTTCCAAAAGTGCTAGAAACCCATCAAACCCATAGAGTCAACAGAGGCCTCAACGACTTCTAGAAATAAATCAGGCATCAGGCGCTATTTTGTGCCTCATTTCATTTT
>JACYGW010087951.1:0-17290 GCA_016696395.1 Antechinus stuartii
AGTAAATTCCATGTGAGACTTTTAATGGTACAAGTAAAACAGATACCTTGGAATACTTGAGAACATATAATGATTTCTTGATATAGTCTCCTAATGCTACTTTCTTGCATTCATGCAATGATTAGTTTTCATATGTATCTTTCTTATTTCCATTGAAGACAGAAATGAAAAACAATGTGACTGAATTCATTCTTCTTGGACTGACACAAGACCCATTGAAACAGAAGGTAGTATTTGCCATCTTTTTAGTTTTCTACACTGCAACTGTGTTAGGAAACTTGCTGGTCATTTTGACGATCAAGACCAGTTCCACACTTGGGTCTCCCATGTATTTCTTTTTAACCTATTTGTCCTTTGCAGACACTTGTTTCTCTAGTACTATAGCTCCCAAACTGATTGTAGACAGCCTCTCTAAAAAGCAGACTATTTCCTTTGATGGATGCATGACCCAACTATTTTGTTTGCATTTCTTTGGATGCATGGAAGTCTTTGTCCTTGTTCTCATGTCTTATGACCGCTATGTGGCCATCTGTAAACCTCTGCACTACACCGTCATCATGAACCAGAAATTATGTGGGATTTTAGTAATATTTGCTTTGGTGGGGGCTTTAGTGCATTCTATCACTCAGATTGCTCCTGCATTTAATTTACCCTTCTGTGGTCCCAATGTGATCGATCACTATTTATGTGACTTACAGCCTTTGTTGAGATTGGCTTGTGCTGACACATATGTGATAAACCTATTGGTTGTTTCCAATAGTGGGACTGTATGCATGGCAAGCTTTACAATTCTAATGACCTCCTATATTTTTATCCTTTATTCACTAAGAAATCATAGTGCAGAAGGGAAGCGTAAAGCCTTGTCCACCTGTACCGCCCACATAATTGTGGTTATTATATTTTTTGTCCCTTGTATTTTTATATATACTCGGCCCCCAATTATCTTCCCTGTGGATAAGTTGGTATCTGTGTTTTATACTATTGTAACTCCCTTGCTCAACCCCTTGATCTACACCCTGAGGAATGCAGAAGTTAAAAATGCTATGGCTAAGCTGTGGAGTAATAGACTGAATTCAGACAAATAAAGCATATAATGCCTCTTTCCAAGTTATTAGCATGTTACATCATAGTTCTCTCCCTCAGGTTGCCCATGTATAAAATGATAAGTTAATAATAATAATAATAATAATACCTAACTCAGACAGTTTATTGTGAGGGTCAACTCAAATCAAAGTGCTTAGCAGAGTATCTGGAATATAATAGATGATCAATAAATTATTATTGCTTTCTTTCCCACTAAAGGAAATAACAAAAATCTCACATTTTAATAAGTAAATGCAAACACATAAAAAGGATATAAAAATAACTCCTAATTCTGTGATTATATCAGAAAATGGATAAAGCACAGAAATAGATGAAAGAAGGAAGGATCAAATAATTAAATGAGTTAAAGAAGGTCTGATGGAAATATAGGGATTATTTGTCTGGTGGTTCTAGAGTAGTTATCACTATTGGCAGTTACTGTCTGATTATCATACTCCAAGTTACTCCCATATTTTTAGTTGGAAGTTCATTTATTTCTATATGCATTGTATACGTAATTATTAAAATGTGTGTCAGTAAGATTATCTCTTGAATAGGATAAAAATAGATACTTCATTTTAGAAAAAAAGTTGTGTCAAATAACATAATATTGAAGTCTAAGAATATAAAGATAACTTGTACTTCAGACACCAATTAATAAATCTCCTGAATCATTTACCTCATTTATAATGTGACCTTCAGATGTGTTAATTTCCCAGCTAAAATCTGAACACACAAACACAAAGATAAATTTGTATAATACATTTCAGTCATACCTTGTAGGAAATTCATAGCATAGTATGCTATGTATTCTAGAAATAGGTAGAAATAGGTACTCTAGTCTGGATCTCTAATTTCATAAAAAAGAAAGTAGTTTCTGTGACATATCATTTAAAAAGTCACTTATAAGTGAAGGCTTAATTACACAAAAGGTGTCAACTAATCTATGATTCTTCCCCAATTATTTAACATTCATTTGCAAGTATTCAATAAATTATTATTGAAAAAAATATTGATGGATGTAAAGCATCTTTTTTTTATCTCAGGTGACAATTATCTTTAGAAATGTAGAAGGAAGGTGGGAATGAATCAAGCAAGGACTAAAGGCAAGCAAAAAAAAAATCAATATTATAACCTTATTTTAACTGCATTTTAAGATTCTATTTTTAAATCTTTCTTTTTTGTTATTATCAAGTGAGTATTATGATATGCCATAAAACATAGATTGCTGCCTTTGTTTGAGACAGAATTTTGATTGGGTTGTATGTGATCTCAGCTTGATTGACAAGTCTGTAGTTAGAATACAGATGCCAAAAAAATCAAACTTGAATACATGAAAGGGAATACTCTTTGTTTGCTTATTTCCAAACATGTACCATATTGCCTGAACACACTTGATTTTTAATAAATATTTTAAAATTTTGAATGAATTACATAAAATGGTTTTTCAACAGAGACTTTTTGGTCATTCATAAATGAGAAATTTATCCCAAAAATATCATAAAAGAATATATTTGTAACATTTATTGAAAGAAAAAAAAATAGAATGGCTATTCAATTCACTTAAGTACTAATTCAACCAAAACCTGGCACTAGGGAAGACTGAGGCTAATCGTCTAGGAAAATTTGCTATTTTGCTGACTAAAATCAAATGAGGTAAAAGTGGCAGACATCCCATGGAGCCTTATTTCCCTCTTGACTGAATATGTTCTTCACTTCGCTAAATTTCTAAACTTAAATGCAGTTTATATAAATATCTGTGTGCCTTTGTCCTATAAGTGTTCATTGGGGTCAGAGAAAGTAGTGCATTAATCTTTATTGTAACAGAAAAGGGAAAAAAATGTTCCTTCCTTTATGAAAATTTAAGAATATTCCATTATTATTATTATTATTATTTTGTCAAAGGTAAGTACTTCTTCTAGTATCACTTCAGGGTCTTCAGACAAGAAGCATAATGGAATGGTAATCCAGGGAATATCATACATTTCTTCTTGTTAAAAAAGTGACTGCTTTTTTTTTTTTTAATAACTTTTCTGCTTTTTTGAAAGCACTCATGGACTGAGGCTGAGATTTGCCTCAAGTAGTGAGGAAGGCCAAAACTGGAAAGATGAAAATAGAAGACAAATAACATTCTTAAGATAATGATTAATACGATCCATTTAAGATTTAGTACATTTGTGATACAGTTTTCCACCTCAAATTGTGAACTACTTATTTCTAGATTTACTGTGTCCATTACCCTTTATGGCATGCTGGATGTTCTAGAAGGAACAAGTACATTTAAAACCAGGATGTAAATATTGCATTTGCAGAAGCATCTCCCATATACTCAGTTATAAAAGGAACTTTTCAGATTTCAGATAAGAAAGATGAAGAAAGGCTAGTTAGTTACCAATGATTTTGGTAAACTTTGGAGCTTTTATTCTAGCATTTTTCTGGTCTTCTTTGTTTTAGTCTTTAAAGAAGTGGGAACAATTCATAGAATGCAATTATGATCTAAAGACTATCCAGTAGTCAAGGTATAGTATTCAAAAACCAATGGATTTGTAATCAAGAAAAACAGGCTTAATCTAACTTCTTAAACTCTGTTATCTGTATAATCTTGAAGGATTTATTTGGCCTTTTTTATGACTTTTTTCATATGTAGATTGAGATATCTGGATAAGATGTTCTAGTGTTTGCCTGTGAATTCCTGATAAGGTAATTCTTTCAGCCTTTATAACTTGGTTCTTGGAAGAAGACACAGGATGAGGTGGTAAAGGAATGAATATTGTGGCATCATCTCTTTCTCTTTTTATTCTCATTCTCCTTTACTCTTCTTTATCCTCTAATGCACTCTAATTGTCCCTGAATCCATTTACTCAGAATGTCTGTCAAAATCCAGTTACCACTCACCAGTATTCTTTTTTTTTCAAACAATAAATTCCCCAAAGAAGATAATAATATAATTCATGGATTGATTGAAGATCACAGGCTTTTATTTTTGGTAAGACTATTAAACCAGAAGGGAAAAAAAATCAAGCAAAGGCCACAGGAAAAAAAAATAAAACTAAATCAAAACAAACAAAAATATTGATTTTCTTCCATTTTCCTGAGGAAAAAATATTCCCAAGGCATCTCTTTTAAAAAAAATAAAACTTCACATTTTAATAAGTAAATACAAACACAGATATAATATAATAAAAATAACTCCTAGTTCTCTGATTTTGCAAGAAAAGGGAAGGAAATAGATTATTTGACTTGGTGTTCTAATTATAATTATCAGCATTGCTAGTTATTGTCTATCCAGCATTCTTAAAGATATTTGCAGGTTTTCAGCTGGACTTTAATTTATTAATTTTTATAATGTATGTGGAATAGATATTCCATTTTAGAAAAAAAATATCAAATAATTTAATCCTTAAGTCTAGGGATCAAGTGATTATTTATCATCAGATACCAATTAATAAATCTCCTGAATCATTCCCCCTTATTTATGATGAGCCTTCACACGTCTTACTTTCCCATCTAGAATCTAAGTATATAAAAGCAATAGTAGAGTTTTGTAGTAATTTGCATCCATTGCCTGTAGAATATTCTTAGCCTTCTGTAGGTAGAAAAAAATAGAGGCACTCTGACCTAAATACCTCATTTCATAGATAAGGAAGTAATTTTTCAGACATTATATCATTTACATTGTTGGTGGAATTGTGAACACATCCAGCCATTCTGGAGAGCCATTTGGAACTATGCTCAAAAAGTTATCAAACTGTGCATACCCTTTGATCCAGCAGTGTTTCTACAGGGCTTATACCCCAAAGAGATACTAAAGAAGGGAAAGGGACCTGTATGTGCCAAAATGTTTGTGGCAGCCCTGTTTGTAGTGGCTAGAAGCTGGAAAATGAAAGGATGCCCATCCACTGGAGAATGGTTGAGTAAATTGTGGTATATGAACATTACGGAATATTATTGTTCTATAAGGAATGACCAGCGGGATGAATACAGAGAGGATTGGCGAGACTTACATAAACTGATGCTAAGTGAAATGAGCAGCACCAGGAGATCATTATATACCTCAACAATGATACTGTTTGAGGATGTTGAGGATGTCTCATGGAAGTGGATCTCTTCGATAAAGAGAGCTAATTCAGTTTCAATAGATCAAAGATGGACAGAAGCAGCTACACCCAAAGAAAGAACACTGGGAAATGAATATAAACTGCTTGCATTTTTGTTTTTCTTCCCGGGTTATTTATACCTTCTGAATTCAATTTTCCCTGTGCAACAAGAAAACTGTTCGGTTCTGCACACATATATTGTATCTAGGATATACTGTAACCTATTCAAAATGTAAAGGACTGCTTGCCATCTGGGGGAGGGGGTGGAGGGAAGGAGGGGAAAAATAGAAACAGAAGTGAATACAAGGGATAATGCTGTAAACAATTACCCTGGTATGGGTTCTATCAATAAAAAATTATTAAAAACAAAACAAAACAAACAGACATTATATCATTTATAAAGTCATTTATAACTATATGTTTAAGGTCATACAAAAGGTGTTGACTGCTTTATGACTCTTCCCCAATATTACTTAATTCCAGAAATCATTATTGAAAAAAATTGATGCATTTAAAACACCTTGCTTTTCCTTCAGGTGCTAATTATCAGGTGCTTAGAAATTGAGGAGGAAGGTGGGAATGAATACAGTATTAAAGAGGCAAGCAAAAATCATTGTAGCAACCTTAATTTTAATCGTATTTTAAGATTCTATTTTAAATTTTTCTTTTGTCAATAATAGTTCAAATAAGTATTATACTATGTCACAACCCATAGACAGCTATCTGGGATAGAATTTTGATTCAGTATAACATGGTCTGGATCTGAACCTCTTTTATCATGTTGTGAGAATACAGATGCCAATAAATCAATGGGACTGACTTAATTTTCTTTTAACAGTAGGAGATGTCAGACTGTGAAACTGTCAGAGTGTACTAGGTGGGATACAGTTCCTGCTCTAACTTACAGCATAATGAAAGGATATATTTGGGTTTGTCTCTAGAGTTGCTAATTGTAATAACCGCATATTTAAAATCAGCTGGAGTCAGGAATTCAGAAAATCTTCAATATTTATTGAAGTGAAGAGATGAATAAGGATTGCGATAGCAAATATAGGTAAGAAAGATTGCGATAGCAATATGGGCAGTTGCGACAGGAAGCCAGCTAACAGAGAGATCTGAGCTGAGCAAACCATTGCAATGGCAATGCCAAAAGTCTCTCCTTCCCCTTCCTTTTCCACTCCCCTGCCTCCACCCACTAAAATCTTCATTTCCTATACAACACATCAGGACTTGCACAAAGAGTGGGCGGGGGCCATTCCTTCTCCAAGCTTATATATTAATAGAGTATGGTCCAATTACTATTTAGCCTCATGTGCTTGGGACCTCAGTGCATCAACTCAAGCCTCAGCCCATTACAGCTAATCTCAGATAAATGGTAGCAGTTAACATATCCTTCACATATTCCTCATATGGAGTGAGTTCCCTTCCTTCTTTTTTCTTTTAATATTATTTATTAGACTGTTTTAAAAAATGTTTTGTTTTAATTTACAAAATGATTGGTTTGGATTAGGTAATGCTTAAGTTATTGTCTGATTTTAAATTTATGATAATATGACTCCAACTGAGGTTTTGTCATCTAGTAACAAAGTAAAGGGAAAAGTTTTCTAGTTCAAAATCACTCACACTCATTTCATGTCCTAATTTGGCAAAATTAGTCACCTGTTGCTGTTAGTTCTGCTTCCAGAAATTGCTTAGATTGGAAAGGATTTAAATTAATAATAATATAATTTTCAAAATGATTTTAATTCATTATTTAATTTGAGTCTAATACCAATAGCATTAGACACTAGAGATATATTTATGTATGCATGTATGTTATATTTGTATAAAAGTTTGTACATTTGTATTTGTATTTCTATTATTCTCTCCTCTGACTCCCCCCGGCCCTATGCCCTTCTCTCCTTAACTTTCTCCTTTTCCTTTAAAATTTTAATTTATATTTTCAGTATTCTTTTAGAGCTTTTAAGGAATTTATTGAATGAAATATGGAACTTAAATTTCATAAGTTCTTTGAGAAATAAAATGACATTTGGTAAAATAAGTGAGTCTGTTATAAAAATAACATTATCTCCGTTTAGTTTTTAAAAAGGTAAAATATATGAATTAGTGAATATAAGCAACAATAAATGAACAATTAGTTCATTTCAGTTAGAAAGAAAATGAGAATTCAGTAACTAGAATTTGTCCTTGTCCCTAAAGGGATTTCAGTGGGGTGAGGTGAGTAGTAGACATGGAGGATAAAAGAAATAGCAAAATGCAATTCTTCCCCCTGACATTTGCTGCATTTCTGACCTTCAATGACTCATGCAACTTTGTTTAAATTTCTCTGTCTCAAGAATAAAATCAGACTAATCAAACCTAAAAAGCCCACCCCACACAATTAAATGGGGATAATAAAACAATGTTTGTCTTATTCTTTGGAACTATTAGTTATATGTCAAATATAAATTTTTTCCCTTTCAATATTTTAATGAATGACTTGGAGAAAATCATAGATGTAAGACTTGCCATATTTTTTGTCTTATTTTTCATTTCATTCATTTATTTATTTTTTTTGACAATTGCAAAATCTTTTATTCTCATTTTTCCCCTGCTTCCCCTCACTCCCTCCCCCATATGGCAGGTAGACCAATACATGTTAAATATGTTAAAGTATATGTTAAATACAATATATGTACATATATCCATCCAGTTATTTTGCTGCACAAGAAGAATCAGACTTTGAAATAATGTACACTTAACCTGTGAAGGAAATCAAAAATGCAGGTGGGCAAAAATAGATGGATTGGAAATGCCATGTAGTGGTTCACACTCATTTCCCACAGTTCTTTCCCTGGGTGTAGCTGGTTCTATTCATTATTGAACAAATAACTTGCCATATTTGTATGTTGGTGAAACAACTAATAATTTGGATAACAGTCAGTATATAATCAGATTTGATCTTCCTAGAATTCAACTCCCTTCTCTTCAAAATAGAGCGACTGTCCTTGATAATCTTTAATGTCTCTACTATATTTTAATACATGTTGTACTATAATGTCCAGGCTAGCTTTCTGGAGATCACCTGGACAGGCCTTGGTCTCAGCAGGATAGACACCATGAGGATAGTCAGGAATTGAGTCTAGAGTCTTTATTGTCTCCTTCATAGTCTGTCATAGTCTGACCCAGTCTTGATCTTAGTGGAGGAGTACAGGAGGTAGGAGAGCCACCAGGAGGATGGTCAAAGATGAAATGTCTCATTTCCAGTTCTCTCAGCCCTTAAATACCTCAGTATGATTACATTATTAAATATACTAATTATGTATAAACTAGATGTAAAATTTGCCATATTTTTTCTTTTATTTTTTATTCACATGTGTGAATGTGTAGAACCATTATATCACCATGCTAAGTATTAAGTATATATAAACTAAAGAACCATAATCTCATCAATTCCACCTAGGTAACACTTTGTTGTAAGTATCCTTATTTCAAGTATACTTCTCCAGAGTTCCGGGCCCTCTACATTATACTAACTATATGCTTAAATAGGAGTTAGCAACCTAGCATAGTACCATACATCTTAATGGTTTTTTGGGCTATGTTTGAGTCCTAATGGCTCATAATAAAAGAGATGATAATTCCAAAGTACTCATCCCTTGTTCATTCACACATGGATTATTGTGGTAAGTTTGGGTAATATATATGAGAAAGATATTGATGCTCTCTAACACACTCATAAAAGATTAAACAGGAAAGTAAGCTTTTGAAAACCATGCCATAGAAAATAGCTTATAGGACATATGAGAGCCATTATAAATTATTGGTAGGACTGTCAGTTATTGGAGAGAAAGAGAGAGACAGGCACAAAGAGAGACAAAGAGAAAGAGACAGAGACAGAGACAGAGAAACAGAGAGACAGACATAGACACAGACACAGACAGAATATAACAGAAACGCAAAGACATTTTCTTCATTATTGCTTGTTTACAAAGAGAAGACAGATGATTATTTATCAGAGAAACTGTAAAACAAAACAAAACAAAACAAAAACAAAAACAAAATAAACAAATAAACAAACAACAACAACAAAAAAAAGAGTAAGTCAAGACATCTTACAAGTTCTTTTGAATATCTGAGGATATATGAAAGGAATTACTGAGTTACAACACTCTAGTTCTGTATTATTTCTGCTAGATTAGTGTGCACCTTGAAAGCTTGTAGTAATTCTCCCTCAAAATGTTATTTTTAGAAAGCTATGGAAGCAAGAGTGGAGTTTGAGTTTTTAAATGGGACACTTTCTTATACTCACACCAAATAGAATAGTAAAATGAAAGAAAATTAATAGATCTGTGATCACATGATTCTATCCAATGGTACTGATTTCAATATACCCATATTCATCTATCTATGTCTTCCTCTAAGTTTGTCAAGTGTCAATGCACAGAACACAGTGCACTGCCCTGTCTCTCTTTCTCTCTCTCTGTATCTCTGCCTCTCTAACTCTGTCTCTCTTTCTCTCTCTCCCTCTCTCCTTCTTTCTCTCTTTCTGTCTCTGTCTCTATCTCTTTCTCTCACTGTCTCTATGTTTCTTGTCTCTGTTTCTATCTGTTTCTTTCTTTGTCTCTGTCTTTTTTTCCTACACATATATACACACAGACACACACTATAAACAAAAAAATGGGTTAGAGCATTTTAGGGGAGTGCTTTTTACTTAAATTTCTTCTATCTAAGACATTGAAAACAGACACAACAGAAGCTTACCTATAGACAGACAATGTTTCTATTGTGGAGACGTCTCAAATTCTGCTATAATAATCACTATTTTTGTTATATTACCCAGTTCTGTGTCCATCCTACTTGAGTCCTAGAGATGAGAAACACCATGACTGAATTCATTCTGCTTGGACTGACACAAGACCCAGAGAAGCAAAAGATAGTATTTCTCATTTTCCTGGTGTTCTACACTGCCACTGTGTTGGGGAACCTACTAATTATTGTAACAATCAAGACCAGTCCTACATTTGGTTCCCCTATGTACTTTTTCTTAACCTATTTATCCATTGCAGATTCTTGTTTTTCTACCCCCACAGCTCCCAAATTGATTGTGGACAATCTTTCTCACAAGAACACTATTTCCTTTGATGAGTGCATTTTTGCCATGTATTTCTTTGGCTGCATGGAGATATTAGTCTTCATTTTATTGGCTTTTGATTGGTATGTGGCCATCTGTAAGCCTTTACATTACTCAGTCATCATGAACCACAGGGTATGTGGGATCCTGATTTTACTGGCATGGGTAGGGTCACTTCTGCATTCTATAGCCCAGATAATCCTTATCTTGAGTGTACCTTTCTGTGGTCCCAATGTGATTGACCATTATTTCTGTGACTTGCAACTTTTGTTGAGACTGGGATGCATGGATACATATGTATTAAATCTGTCAGTAGTTTCCAATAGTGGAGCCATATGCTCAGCAAGCTTCATTTTGTTGATGATTTCCTACATAATTATACTGCACTCCCTGAGAAATCATAGTGCAGAGGGGAAGCGCAAAGCCTTCTCCACCTATAGGTCCCATATCATTGTTGTTATCATATTTTTTGGTCCCTGTGTATTCATGTATATCCAGCCTCCAACTACCTTTCCTCTTGATAAGTTGGTATTTTATAGGTTTTATTTATTTATATTTTATATATATAATATATTTTATATTTATAAAATATGTATTTTATACCTTCATAACACGCTTCCTCAATCCTTTCATCTATACCCTAAGGAATGAAGAAGTAAAAAATGCCATGAAGAAGCTATGGAGCACCAGAGTGACTTCAAGGGACAAATAATATGCTAGTGCATATTAGTTTTTATACTTTTCCAAAGATGATTGTTTCAAACTGGAAGAAGTGAAATTGATATGTAATAGTCATAAAGATAATATGGGGTTACATGGACTTTTAGCAATATTTTAATGGCTATTTCAATAGACATTTTTAAATTTGCATTTCCATGTTTTATTTTATGCCTTTGAAAGTATTACTTATAGATATATGCGTATGTATGGGAAACTGTGAAAATATACATTATATATATATATATACATATTGATATATACACAAAAAAACTTAAATATATCTGTGCTTATCTGTAGTTTCCTTTGGAAGAGTTGGGGAAGGGGAAAAAAGAATTAATTAGAAATTGCATAAGAGAGAATGAAAGAATAACCTACAAGGAAGTAAAAAAAAAAAAAAAAGAGGGACACTCATGAATAGAATCTCTTCCATTACAATAAATGCTTTCTTGAAATGAAAGTTTATTGTTACATAGTTTTAATCCTCCCTGAACTGCTGGGCACATGAATTTTTTTTTTTAAATTTCAGTTTCCTCTACCTTGCTTTTTCCAATTTGTGTTTTTTTTTTTTATTATTTTGCATTTACTTTAAAATAAATAAATATTTTTAAAATGTATACTATATTATTTACACAGTATTTTTACAAATATTATATCATTTTATTCTCATAATCTTTGAGAGTAGTGCTATTATCAACTTCCTTTTATGGGGAAAAAAAACTGAAGTACATTGAGGTTAAATGGCTTGTGCAGGGCCACACACAAACTCAACTTTCCAAGGTTGAATTTGAATTCAAATCTTCTTGGCAAGAAGTGCAGTACTTTATCAACTTCATCTATCTACTTGCTTATTGAGAAGTCAAATAAAAAATATCTTTCAGCTGAAAATAAATTTTGTGTAATATGTTTTGTTTTGTTTTTACAAGTTTGGGCAATCTAATTGTAAATACACAAAAATTAGAGAGGCTTTGAACTGGAATAAGTCAACCCGAAGATGTTAAAAGAAAAGGAAAGGGTATTGAAGACAGATACCTCTTTCACTTTTCTTGGCTAAAATATTAAAAATAGCAAGGACTATATAAACCCAATTAGAAAACACTAATATAATAAAAATAACAATTCTGCCTAAATTGGTCTACTTATTCCATGCCAAAGCAATTGAACTGACTTAACTTCTTTCTTATTTATTTTGTGGCTTGATTTATCTAATTCTGAGCGATCAAGGTTGAGAACCCCCACTAATATAGTTTAGCTGTCCATTTTTTTCTTGCAGTTCTCTTAATTTTTCCTCTAGGAACTTGGATGCTATATCACTTGGGGCCTAAACATTTATTATTCATATTGCGTCATTATCTATGATACCCTTAGCAGGATGTAGTGTCCTTTCTTATTTCTTTTATTTAGACCTATTTTTGCTTTTGCTTGATCTGAGATCAGGATGGCTAGCCCTGCTTTTTTTATTTCAGATGAATCATAATAGATTCAGCTCCAGCCTTTTACTTTGATTTTATGTGTATCTCTCTGCTTTAAATGCATTCCCTATAAGCAACATATTGTTGGATTCTGGCTTTTAATCCAGTCTGCTATCCATTTCCCTTTTATGGGAGAATTTATCCCATTCACATTCACAGTTTTCCCTGTTATATTTTTTTCTCTTTCTTCTTTCTCCCTTTGCCAGTGTTTTACTTCTGACAAACACCTTCCTCAATATGCCATTCCTTTTTATATGCACTCCCCACTTTCATATCCCTTTCCCCTTCTATTTCTGTTTTTCATTCTATTGCTTTCCCCTTTCTTCTCCCACTTCCATATAGATTGGGACAAGTTTCTGTATTAAATAAAATATGTCTGATCTTCTCTATTTTAGCCTAATACAATGTGATTAAAATTCATACAATGCTCACCTCCTCCCTTCTTTCCTTCTAATATAATAGCTTTATTTTGCGTCTTCATATGATGTAATTTACCCTTTTTTACCTCCCCTTCCCTCTTCTTCCAATAGAATCCCTTTTCCATCTGTAGCTTCTTTTAAAATATTATCACAGTAAAGTCAAATTATACCTATACGCTATAAGTATACCCCTAACAAACTAACAGTTCTCAACAGTTTAACATATCATTTTCCCATATAGGCATCTAAACATTTTAACCTTTAAAAATTATATTTTTCCCTTCCCTTTTACCTTTTTATGCTTATCTTGCATTCTATATTTGAAGATCAAATTTCCCACTCAGCTCTAGTTTTTTCATCAAAAATAAAATTAAAATTCCCTTTTTCCTCTGAAAGATAATATTTAATTTTCCTGGATAGTTGATTCTTGGTTGCATTCAAAGTTCCTTTGCCCTAAGGATTATTACATTCCTATTTAAATATGAATATGATGGTTATTTAAAGTGAAAGCAATATATTGCAATAATATTGCTGGGCAATACTGATTATGAGTCCTTGATATTTGAATTGTTAGTTTCTGGCTACTTGCAGTGTTTTCTCCTTGATCTGATAATTTTGAAATTTACAGCATTCTTTGGAGCTTTCATTTTTGGTTCTCTTTCAAGAGGTGATCAGTGGATTCTTTGAATGGCTATTTGACCCTCTGGTTCTACAACATCAGAGCAGTTTTCCTTGATTATTTCATAAAATTTGCTTACAAGACTTTTTCATGGTGGTTTTCAGGGCATCCAATAGAAGTACTCTCTGGATCTTCCAGGTCACTTGTTTTTCCTATGAGGTATTGTACATTTTCTTTTTTTTTTTTTTCTTTCTTTTTTTTTGGGGGGGGGGGGGAGGGGTTGCTTGATTGATTCTTTTTTTTTTTTAACTTTTTATTGACAGAACCCATGCCAGGGTAATTTTTACAGCATTATCCTTTGCACTCACTTCTGTTCCGATTTTTCCCCTCCCTCCCTCAACCCCCTCCCCCAGATGGCAACCAGTCCTTTACATGTTAAATAGGTTACAGTATATCCTAGATACAATATATGTGTGCAGAACCGAACAGTTCTCTTGTTGCACAGGGAGAATTGGATTCAGAAGGTATAAATAACCCGGGAAGAAAAACAAAAATGCAAGCAGTTTATATTCATTTCCCAGTGTTCTTTCTTTGGGTGTAGCTGCTTCTGTCCATCCTTGATCAATTGAAACTGAATTAGCTCTCTTTATCGAAGAGATCCACTTCCATCAGAATACATCCTGAAACAGTATCCTTGTTGAATATATAATGATCTCCTGGTTCTGCTCATTTCACTTAGCATCAGTTTATGTAAGTCTTGGCAATCCTCTCTGTATTCATCCTGCTGGTCATTTCTTACAGAACAATAATATTCCATAATATTCATATACCACAATTTACTCAATCATTCTCCAATTGATTGGCATCCATTCATTTTCCAGCTTCTAGTCACTACAAACAGGGCTGCCACAAACACTTTGGCACATACAGGTCCCTTTCCCTTCTTTAGTATCTCTTTGGGGTATATAGCCCAGTAGAAACACTGCTGGATCAAAGGGTATGCACAGTTTGATAACTTTTTGAGCATAGTTCCAAATTGCTCTCCAGAATGGCTGGATGTGTTCACAATTCCACCAACAATGTATCAGTGTCCCTGTTTTCCCACATCCCCTCCAACATTCTGCATTGTCTTTCCCTGTCATTCTAGCCAATCTGACAGATGTGTAGTGGTATATCAGAGTTGTCTTAATTGTCATTTCTCTGATTAAGAATGAGTTGGAGCATATTTTCATATGGCTATAAATAGTTTTAATTTCTTCGTCTGAGAATTATCTGTTCATATCTTTTGACCATTTATCAACTGGAGAATGGCTTGATTTCTTATAAATTAGAGTTAGTTCTCTATATATGTTGGAAATGAGGCTTTTATCAGACCCTTTGACTATAAAAATGTTTTCCCAGTTTATTGTTTCCCTTCTAATTTTGTCTGCATTTGATTTGTTTGTACAAAAACTTTTCAATTTGATATAATTTTCTATTTTGTAGTCAATCTCTAGTTCTTCTATGTTCATAAATTCCTCCCTCTTCCACAGGTCCGAGAGGTAAACTATCCTATGTTCTTCCAATTTATTTATAATCCCATTCTTTATGCCTAGGTTATGAACCCATTTTGACCTTATCTTGGTGTACGGTGCTAAGTGTGGGTCAATACCTAGTTTCTGCAATACTAATTTCCAATTTTCCCAGCAATTTTTGTCAAATACTGCATTCTTATCTGAAAAACTGGGGTCTTTGGGTTTGTCAAACACTGGATTGTTAAAGTTATTGGCTATTTTGTCCTTTGAACCTAACCTATTCCATTGATCAACTAGTCTATTTCTTAGCCAATACCAGATGGTTTTAGTAACTGCTGCTTTATAATATAATTTTAGATCTGGTACAGCTAGGCCACCTTCATTTGATTTTTTTTTTTTTTCATTAATTCCCTTGAAATTCTTGACCTTTTGTTTTTCCATATGAACTTTGTTGTTATTTTTTTCTAGGTCATCAAAATAGTTTTTTGGGAGACTGATTGGTATAGTGCTAAATAAATAGATTAGGTAGTATAGTCATCTTTATTATATTTGCTCGCCTATTCCAAGAGCATTTAATATTTTTCCAGTTGGTTAGATCAGACTTAATTTGTTTGGAAAGTGTTTTGTAGTTTTGCTCATAAAGTTTCTGATTTTCTCTTGGCAGATAGATTCCTAAACATTTTATACAATCAGTAGTTACTTTAAATGGAATTTCTCTTTGTAACTCTAACTGTTGGGTTTTGTTAATGATATATAAGAATGCTGATGACTTATGTGGGTTTATTTTGTATCCTGCAACTTTGCTAAAGGTGTGGATTGTTTCTAATAACTTTTTAGTAGAGTCTCTGGGATTCTCTAAGTATACCATCATATCATCAGCAAAGAGTGATAATTTGGTTTCCTCATTGCCTATTCTTATTCCTTTCATCTCTCTCTCAACTCTTATTGTCAAAGCTAGCATTTCTAATACAATATTAAATAGTAATGGTGATAGTGGGCAATCTTGTTTCACTCCTGATCTTATTGGTAATGGTTGCAGTTTGTCCCCATTACATGTGATGCTTTACTGCTTGTTTTAAATAGATGCTCCTGATTATTTTAAGGAAAAGTCCATTTATTCCTATACTCTCAAGAGTTTTTAATAGAAATGGATGTTGGATTTTATCAAATGTTTTTTCTGCATCTATTGAGATGATCATATGGTTTTTGTTAATTTGATTATTAATATGGTCAATTATACTGATAGTTTTCCTAATATTGAACCAGCCCTGCATTCCTGGTATAAATCCTACTTAATCCCCACTTATTGAGAGTTGATCCTCATTTCATAACAGGATAATATAGATGCCTTAACATCTGAGATATCAATTACCAAAGTAATCCAGAGATATAGAGATGACATCTCTATATTGGAAGTAACTCTTCATTACTAACTTGCTCCCTCTTTTTATAGCATGTTTGAACTATTTTTTTCATATAAATCTCTCAGGAAGCATAGCATTTCCCCCTAAACTCAATGTGTGCACCTTCATTTTTTCTTTAATTGAATCATTATATAGAAATTCTTAAATTAACTTTCTATTACTTATATAAGGGGAGAATGAAAATAAGATCTTGGTAGAAACTTCTTCAAGCCACCTCTTTTCTTAGACATCTGAAACACAAGACTATGCAAAGGTTAATGTTGAAAATTTCTCCATGCATATGTTTTGAAGATAAAAAGATTTGAAAAAAAGATTAATTGGGACTTATATTCTTAGAAAAATGAACATCTAATGATCGTAAGTAATTGTGTCATCCTAAAGAAAAATTGGCAATCTCCACAGTTACTTACATCCCTATTATTTGATGTGATATATCACTAGCAAAAAAAATTATATATATATTTATACAAATAGTATCTCTTTTGATAAAATGTGAGCTTCTTAAGAGAGCATAATCTTAATTTTATTTTTGAGGCTCATCACCAAGTTTGGCATTAGGCACATGTTAGATATTAAATGCTTATGAGTTGATTAATATACATTAGTCAGAAAGTGATTATCATCCTGACATATTTCTGAGATGAATAGATAAGCAAATAACCAAAATATTATTAAAATGTGAGTGAGGACAATTAGTATAGTCATATAGTCATGACTATAGAAGCACAGTTATCTAATATCTAACCATTAGCTGAGAGCAGATAATAGGAACAAAAGGCAGAGATCACAGATAAATTATATCTTGGAAGAATAAAAGATCTTATTTTCCTCT